>JAOPTO010001401.1:0-97876 GCA_033822845.1 Tetrapedia diversipes | reverse complement strand
TTAACCGTTTGAGTCCCAAGCAGCGCGATCGCGCTGTTGAGATTTTATGTCGAGAAAACCCAGCACATTTCGAACGTTGTGAACAACTGACGGTGCGTTACTGATTGTCGAAACGCGCTCAGATTTGCTGAAGCAAGTACATTACATAACTCCTTTTAATGTAAATAGTACATTTTACAATAAGTATAATAATATTATATTAATTTAATAATACGTTACAAAATAAAAATTGAAATGCAAGCGCTATTGCGCCGCTTGGTATTTCTCGACATAAAATAAAACGAGCGCTCTACAATATTGATACAAGATGTAAAAACAAATTAATAGTCGAGCGAAGATAAATTCTATTGTTTGTGTAATACGTGTGAAAATACCTGGACAAATTAGAAAATTTTTACGCTCGTGTATATATAGGTAGAGAGCTGGTGTCCCATGGTAAGCACAGGAACAAACGGTTTTTCCTTCCCGTTGCCGTTGCAACTCGCATTCGAAATTAGGAGCATTCACAGCGTTAGCTTCTCACACAGACAATTTTGTTACAGAGCGCAGTGCTGGTTTATATTCTATCTCGAGTCGTATCTAGCTCCGCATATTTTTGTATTATTCAAATATCGTCGAATAACTTTGAATAACGTTGAACAAGTGACACCTCGAAAGATGGAAAACTAAAATCTTCAATATGTTAAATTTATTTTTTACGGTGTTCCACATTACTTTATGCACGTACTTAATTTGACTGATATTGGTCTTTTCTTGCTTCCAATATCAGTCTCGAAGTATTCATAATTTTTATAGAAAGAAAGTTTCTTTCACGAAATAGACATATCAAGTTCTTCATATCCAATATACAGTAGTGAACAAAAGTTTAAGACCGAAGGACAACGTAGAACATAGTTTTATGGTCTGAAAATATTGTCTGCACGTTTATTTTTATTGTTGTTATGGTAGAACACTATTTATTGATTAGTATAGAATACAAATTTTATTTATACTGTTACTTTTTATTAATTAATTAATTTATATCCTTTGACCCTTTGGTCTTAGACGAGAGGGCAATGTAAACCTGCAAATATTGTCTGTACACTCATTGTTATTATAGTGGATCACTATTTATTGATTATCCTAGAATGCAAATTTTGTTTATTCCTTATAAATTAGTCAGCTTAATTTCGTTGACTCTTTGGTCTTAAACTTTTGTCCACTTCTATATGTGTGCAATTCGTAAAAGCTTTAATAAATTGTGTAATAAATTCTGCGAGACCGATCTGTGCAATCTTATGTTACGTATTTAAAAGGAACTTCAAATTTTCCGCGTGATCCCTCCCTCTCCCGATCGACACAGACCTAAATTTCATGCAAAGAAATTTACAGTAGTGAACAAAAATTTAAGACGAGTGGACAATGTAGAACATAGTTTTATGGTCTGCAAATATTACCTATACATTCACTTTTATTATTATGGTAAAACATTATTTTGTTGCTTAGCATAGAATGTAAATTTTGTTTATCAAATTTAGCTATTCCTTATAAATTAGTGAGTTTAATTTCGTTGACTCTTTGGTCTTAAACATTTATACGATTATTGCAGCGTCTCTATATTTAATTTTTCTCTACTTTCATTTTATATAATCAGTTTAAAAAAAAGGAAAACGAGAAAAAAGACCGAAATAAACTGACATTATTGCACTATAATACAGTTTCACTGTTTACGATTAAAAAACACGTAACATGCTTCATTCCAGTTTACAATACAGACGTTAATTAATTATAAATAGTGAGCAACGGCGTTCAACCATCCAACAGATTGTTCTCCTCAAGGTCAAGTAATTTCATGGGATGACGAGTACCTTTTCTTGCCAATTAATAGATGATTAATTACCAGGATGGCATTTTGGATTTTACCATAGCCTTCTCCTCCCTGTTATTACAAGCTGCTCCTTACCCGCGCCATTGTAACTACAACAATGTTTTCACGAGATAATGTATTCAGGGCTTGACGTATCGAAAATGCTAATTACCAAATCTGCTGCGCGTTCACCTGGCAAATGGTGTTAAACTGTTCCCGCGCATCGTTGTCCCGTCGACGTTTCTTGCAGAATTTACGAGGGAAACACAAGTTTCGACAAGATTTTAGAAACAGAAGTTTCGAATCTAATTAATACTGTAACAAAACTTTCAATCTTGATTGAGATTTGAGGAATTCGACATCGTTCCTTCTTTTTTAATTTAGCTACAACGACTAAGTAAATGAAAATTCATAAAGTAAATAAATTTTGGGTAACTTCCTTGTACCGTATATTCGAGAATATTCGCATATTCTCAAACACTGAAATTAAAAATCTTTGATCATCTCGACATTAGTATTTGTAAATTTTTGAAGGTGTTTCGAAACGTTCAGTGAAACGAGCAGTTTGGAAAATAATCGCATGAAAATATTCATTAATGTGGCATCAGCAGAATGAAATATTGGTATACAAAGAATTTATTTAAAATATTGGGATTTAGAAGAATCGTCGCGCGACCAAGATCGAGATAGAAATACAATACTGCCACAGTTACATCGATCTATCGATGTACATATCAATACCACACGCGGCACATGCAACGAGACAAAAAATAATCGAACCTCGACAATCGTTTTGAAATCGTGAAGTTGTTAAAGAAAGGAAGGCGTTCTCGAAATGTTTCGTTGAATTTTGTAATTTCGAATTCTTAGATTCCAATGCGAAGGAAACTTTCAAATTCCAACTTTGAAACTCTCAATTCTGTTCCACGTAACTTTCGCGAGCGCCTAGTGCCTCGAACCAACGCAATCCCTTGAATTCGATCAACTAAAGCATCTTTAGGTTCGCAATATCGGAGTCCTTTGCCGGGGGACGTCGTTATTCGAAGAATTTGACGTTAAAACACGGCTGCACGCGTGTACTGTTATATCATGCATCTCTATTACGTTCTTTAACACTAGATTTACCGACATTTCTTATACACCAATTTCTCATATACATGTACTAAAAAATAAGTATACATCAAACAGAATTTGGAATTACAGAACTGAGAGGGAAATATTGGGTTGGAGGAAAAGTTCTGTCGTATTTTCCGTTTCCGTTAATTCATGTGGAACCCAAACACTTTGCTTTAACACAAACCCAAGAAATTTAATGTGATCTCCAACAGTTGTATGATGAGTGCCAAACTCTTCTGCAATTTCTCGACTTGTTAAATGTGGATTATTTTCCAACACGTATCGCAAAACATCATTATCGATCTTGGATGATCGTCCAGATCGATTACTTTCTTGAAGGCTCAGATCCCCGGAACGAAATTTGCTAAATCATCTTTGACAAGTACGAACATATACAATATCTTTTCCAAATACCGTACATAAATTTTTACATACAACCGATGTGTTGCTTCCTTTTTAGAATTCGTACAAAATGCAGTTCGGAAACAGCATCATTAAGACTAAATAATGCCCTTTTTAGAAAATGTACTTATTGCCATACCAGTTTCGGGATTTTCCCATTTTTTCTATGTTCCTTCGATTTGACCTGGCTTCGTTAAAGATTTCAGGTAGTTTACGCGATTAAGGTTATCCTCGGTACACTTTACTTTCGACCGATGAAACAAAATATACCTGAAGTCGTTGGAAATATTTTCGACAGTCGACAATATCTCTCATCCCAAAAAGGGAAACGAACACCCCACTCCTAACACCTTTATATAAGCGCATAACATCCCTCCAGCTAGAGATTTTGTAAAAATACATTAGACAGTAACGTTCAACCACGCTCGTGTAATAGAAATATATTTACCTTTTTTTTTTGCCTTTAAACATAATTCATTTCTTGTACTGTACCTGCATCAACCTCAAATATTCGAGTGTCTAAGTTACCACTCGAAGTGCACAACGTTTAATTTTAAAAATTATTAAACTCTTTGTGCGCCCTGTACAAGTGCCAAGCGGCGCAATAGCGCTTGTATTTAAATTTTTATTTTGTAATGTATGATTGCATTATTATGGTGTTATTCTACCTATTGTAACATGTACTATTTACATTAAAAGGAGCTGTATAATGTACTCGCTTTAGTAAATCTGAGCGCGCTTCGACAATCGGTAACGCACCGTCAGTTGTCCACAACGTTCGAAATGTGCTAGGTTTTCTCGACACAAAATCTCAACAGTGCGATCGCGCTGCTTGGAACACAAACGGTTAAAATACTGCGGCCTTCGCAGGGACGGACTTCAACACGAACGTATCTCTAGCACATCGTTTGGTGCATCATGATCTTCGCAAAACATACGACATTCGGTACGGTCACAACACCGCGACACACATAACTCACTACCCCTTGAATCAGTCGCCCAATATCAATTTGACAGGCGATAAGGCGCAATCCTTCACACGAACGTTCGTTCATTTTTTTTTGCCTGGCGCATTCGAGCCAGACAGTTGCGCGCAGGAGTGTTAAGTTCATTTAAGTGTCGTTTCCAGCCTTCCCTCCTGCATAACGGTACGATCACGGTCGTATAACATGACCGCGGCGGTTCACATACGTGATTCGTTCGTTTCCGGTGATTGCGCAGTGATTGCGACGTCACTCACAAAATCAGCCGGTCTGCGCTCGCCAAATTAACGCAATTTCCAAAACAAACGGGTTTTACCTGCGCTCCGCGCCTAGAGTGTGTTCCCGGTGTACATGTGTACGGTATGTACGCCGGCGTACATACGGTTTAATTGCGAACTCTGCTGCGTGCACCGCTCGTTTATTACATCCGGAAAAACACGAAGAAAGTCGCGCGGAAATCTAGCGTGAACCGACCCGTTGTGTTTCGCTAAATGGACGGAAATTTTCTCGGATCCCGGCGCGATAACTGTAAGTTTCTGTGACGCGAACTGGCCTGGAATTCTGAACGTGCAACATAGAAGGAAAAAATAAACGGCGATACGCAGAGTGTGTTACCTTTTAAATTAGGGTTTAGATTTATATCATACAATTACGAACCTATACCTGCCTATAGAAAAAATAAACGGCGATACGTAGAGTGTGTTACCTTTTAAATTAGGGTGTAGATTTATATCATACAATTACGACCATATACCTGCTTGTACTTGATAAAAGGGAAGCGTTGACCAAACCTCCCTTCCTATAATATTTTTAAACAACTGTGATTGGTTAGGGCTAGCCATCACTTTTTGTACAAACACCGGGCAATTACAAACACTGTAACACCAGCATGAAGACAAGCGAAAGGAGAGTACAAGACAACATTAAACTGTAACAATTCAACTGTGACATTTCAAATTTGACACCTGAACAACTCTCGATTGCAACTTTCTCATCAAGAGCAAATTTTTCGCTACATAAAACGATTCATTAAAGTTGGGATGTCTTTCGAGAGCGATGCTAAACCGACACGCAAAACACAGTTGATGAAAAATGAACCGCAAATCTTGGAAATACGTTACAGAGCTTGCTTATAGGATTCGTACAGTAATGAGAGTATTGAACGATAAAAAGGTTCGTACATTTTGCGTTGCAAATTATTTCTCAATTTCGTTGCCAATAACTCCTAGTGTATTCTTAGTACTTTAGGAGCTTTATTTGAAATTTACTTCAAAGGACAATTCCTTGAGTTGTAATTATTTTTTTTTTATTAATTATATTAAACAGTTCTCAAGCTTTCTTGTTTAATTTCGTTGACTCTTTGGTCTTAAACTTTTGTTCGCTGCTGTATTTAAAATGGCACTTTAATGATTACTCGACATAGGAGTTACTGTGAGTCACACTCGATACAGAACCGTAAAGGGTTAAATTAGTACGTAAATACCGAAATAAGTATAATTGTTTACAAACGTTTTTCACAAGGAGCGCAAATTACTTGATTATGTAACAATGTTTACAATTCCACTTTCTGCTCCGGAAGTTCGTGATGTTCAAAAACGTTTCGTTCTAAAGTGGAGTAACATTTTCTTTTTTCGATGGCATGTTGTTAGCCACTTTAAATTGCGCTCCTCGCACTTTCGGTCAACCACCCCAATATTCCGCCCTCGAATCCACCGCCGCAGGCTTTTCTACCCCACATTTCAATCAGTGCTCTTGACAGGCCCTCCTTTAGCTTGATATAAGAACCATTTTGCCCCTTGGCAAATTAATTGCCAAATTAACCGCGATAAATCAACCTTTAGGTAATCGAAACCGGACACTATGCATCGTGTTGGTTATAGTCGCAGCTAAACTTTTGTTTTATTATAATCACTATCAACAGTTGGCTTCAAAAAACGTTTATACGTAATGTTACAAAATTTTTACAAATTTTTAAAAAAATTTATACAAAACATTACAAACAAAAAGTTACTCAAAGCAAGATGCAAAATATGTTCAGCTTTTCAATTCTTATCTTTGACATTGAAAGTGTAACAGGAGATATAGTATCTGTTACTACAAAAGTTTAAGACCAAAGAGTCAACCAAATTAAACTAATTAATTTATAAAAAAATAGCATGATAAACAAAATTTGCATTCTATGCTAAACAATAAATAGCGTTCTATTATAATAACAATAAAAATGAATGCACAGATAATATTTGTAGACCATAAAATTATGTTCTACATTGTTCTCTCGTCATTAACTTTCATCCGCTACTGTACATTTTTATAATTCCGTCGAGTGCTGTTAAATTGATGCCTCAAATCTTAAATTGAGAGAACACAGAAACGAGAGCAACATTATTTCTTAACTCTTTGACTGTTATGGGTCCGTATGTGCGTTTAACGGAAACAACTCGTGTGAACTATGGACGCGTATATGCGTCTCTGATTAAAATTACTCGCGTGGATTATGGACGCGTATATGCGTCTGTCAATTTTTCCTCGCTCCCATTTAGAGCAACACGATTGCTAATAGAGCGCCGTCCAAGCGAAGCGCTCCGATCGGGAGTATTTATCACTCAAAGGGTTAAGAATCTGAATAATTAATCTTGTCTTAGAAATTCCGAGCCCAGCTTCTCAGCCAACTCTTAAGAATTAAATAATTTTCAACCGTGAGCTGAGTCCTAAGCGTGAGCATTAATCACACTCGTTACCGCCCACCTCAAGCTACAACGATTCTTCGTTCTCCTCTTTCCAGAAAGAAAGAGAGAGAAAAAGAGTGTGTGTGTGTGAAAGAGAGAGAGAGAGAGAGAGAGTTAATCGTTGCGAACAATTCTCGAATTCAAGTTGCTTCCATACGAGCGACCAAGAAAGCGCGGGAAACGGCAACGAGTCAAAAGAGCGACAGTGGGTCGGCTTCGTTTAAGAACGATCGCGAAGAACGGCCCTTCCGCCGGTTTGCGGGATAAAAAGGCAACAATGAGGCGCGCATAAAGAGAGGCGCAACACGGACACAGGATAAGAGGCAAAGGGCAGGAAGTCGCGAGGGGAAAAGAGGGCGAGGAGAGGGTATTCCCGGGAAGGCCATTGGTAAACTATGTATTCGTTGAACCGATTGAAAGGCACTGTGGCGGGGTACGAAAGGGATACAAAAGAAACGTCGAGGCCGCAATAAAAGCTGCCCGTAAAGCGAGTTTTTATTTCGCAAAGTCGGACGAGTGACCCGCGGGGTCTCGCTGCTCTTCGTCCCACCCTTTCTTTCGACCGCTTTCAGTTACCCTCTCCAGCTCGAACACTCTCTGTGCTCCCTTTCTCTTTCTCTCTCCTCGCGAGACATCGGTGTCTTGATACTGTTGTTTAGTGAAAATCGAAGTTCCCGTCAATTTTTATCGCGAGACATCGGTGTCTTGATACTGTTGTTTAGTGAAAATCGAAGCTCCCGTCAATTTTCATCGCTCGATCGTTGTTGTTTCTTCGAGTTTCGGAATATCGTATTTTTTTCTTTTTCAAAATTATTTGCTTACGTAACGTTCACGCGGAAACCCCTTTGACTTGAAACCCAGAGAATAATCTTACACTTTGCAAGGAATTTAACCTTTTAGGATCGACGCGCCGCTATAGTGGCTTTCGCGGATGGCATCTCTTTACATAACATACCCAATTGTATTATTAATTATTAAATAGGGAATTGTAAAAGTTAAAGTATGCGTAATATATTTTGAAGAAAATTATAATTTAATCGTCAAATATTTCATTCCAATGTACTCGCGTAGAGAACGGCGTTATCCGTCACATATTGCAGTGTTGTACCGTTTATGAGTAATTCGCATCAAACTCCGCTGTCCAGGGAATAGGCCTCGCGCACAATTAATTCTGCCGTACCTAAAAGGTTAAAGGAAGTTTCAGTGGATGTTTAGAAAAGAGCTTGACAACCCTTTCCCAAGCAGTATGGACCGATCAATGTTTTACCACTCAATTTATAATATCGATACTGTTGTTCAGAGTTTGCAAAAATCAGTTGCTGGGTAACTCTTGCTACTTTCTTCGTAATTTAACTTTGAGGATAGCGGACTATATGCGAGCCATCGCGTCCTAACGTTACTCATTCATTCACTTTTTCAACCTCGCCGCTGCCTCGCCTTTACCCCTTTCTATTTGTTTAATGCATTCGTACCTTCCTGTTCAGGCGAAAACTGAAATAATCGGCGAGGGTGGGGTGGTCGCTGTACCAAGTCGTTCCGTAGATGAATTTATGGCTCCGGACGAGCTCTGCTATGGCTCGAAAACTTGTGAATTGGAGGCGGAACACACATACACACACACACACTAATCGTGGCAAAGTTATCGTGATAATGTTCGAGCTACAGGTTTTCTGCCAAAATTATACAAGACCGATTATAGAAAGTTATAATAATAGCGTCACAACGCGTTTTCTGCGAATGCATTTGAAGCGAAATTATTGACTTATACTACTGAATGTCTCAACGATCGCGATTCTAGCTACTGTTATTGACCCGTAACCTGAAGGTCAGGAACTGTTGAGAATATTATGTGACTGTTATTGTAATGAAATTTATTACTGGTAATCAGAGAGTCAGAGAGTATCACCGAGTGAGTAGAGAATGAGTGAGAAATAAACGAAGAGGTAGAGTAATCTAGCGAAAATAGAATATATGTACGTCAGTTTATGATATTTACTCTTGTACATAAACAATTTTGTGTACACCTGTGATTAATCGAATTCACCATAATTTGTCCCACTCTATCCACAAAAACAACCAGCCTAATACTCAATTCCCCTTTTCCTTCCTCATCGTTCCTCCCCCTCCTGTCCACCACCTCGAAATCTCTCGAATCCTTCGACAATGATACGTGTTTACAATCGTCTGGTGTCTGAATAATTTCCGTAAATTGGTCCCATATGTATGAACGTCCAACCCTCCTGAATTCGCAGCTACCGTAGGGGGAGCTAACATTTATATTTTTTTCACCGGGAAGCCAGGCTCGCGTACGTTCGTCCCATGAAAGTCGTTTCCTCGCTTCGTCCCGCTGTCTCCTTCTTCGATCCTCTCCCTTCATCCGGTCCACCCTCTCACCTTGCGCGCGCCATTCCAGGAGCGGAATTTTAAAACCGCCCCGCAGAAATAAAACGGCTTTATGGCCGCCGTAAGCTCCGGGGCGGCTGGTTGCTTTCCAAAAATATAATGTCTTCCGGGTGTGTCCGCTTCGATGTTCGTTCGCCTGTCGCTCGTTTACGATACGTCTGGGACATTAACATGATATTTCTCTTATGACCCCGAAGATTGGATGCGCACCGGTGGAATTAAAAAGCTTCGTTTTTATTCGACTCGTGGGTTATTCGGTTCAATTTCAGATTGCGCGCAGGCTTGAGAATCGTGGGCGCTTAATCAAATTCGGATGGAGTAATTAATATTTGTAGCAGTGGTATCAGTGTGATCAGTGCTTCCAACGTGATTACCGGCACTATTCGTGTCCTTAGAATTATCTACGTTATTAGTATTAATAACAATATCAGCGATGCGGCATTAGTAACATTATTGGTATTATATTAGCCATTATACCGCCAGTATCTATTATTACAATAATTATTCGCATTATCTGCTGTTAACATCGTTACTAGTGTCATTAGCGCTAATGTTATAATAGCAACAGAGCGGATAACAATAGTGTTATTTGCACAAAATAAGTGTTTAGTTAACTAGCTAGCAAAACGAATATCCAGCACTGTGTTCTACAATTTTGCTACGGATTACTTGGAAGTTATTATTCAAACTGTTAGGATATTAGTACATTTATGAACGAACGATGACATCTATCGTGAAGAAAAAAGGGATAACTGAACAAGTGAAGATCGGTGGGGTGCGAGTAGAAAAATGTATGGTGACGAAAAGAGTGTAAATAATGAAAACGTGTATAAATAGTACATAATAAATATATGTTTATCATTAACACTTAGATAATCGAATGATGTGATGTCCCATTTTTTCCACAACAAAGGAGGCTACCACTGATTCTATTTTTCTTTTTGTTATTAGTTAGTCTTGAACTAGTGTTGTTCACAATTCATCAAATGTATTTTCTGCTTTTTCAAAACTACAATTTTTAATAAATTCTTAACACATTGTATGCCGGCCCCGCGAAAACGCGGGTTTGGAAGTCTGTTGCTTTAGCGCCGGGTTTGCGATAATACAACATTCTTTTGTTTGGCGATTTGTTTGTTTCTATTTTTCGTTATCGTTAAATTGCATATAATGAATATGCAAACCAATTTTAGTGTTTTACAATAATGTATAAAATTTTAAATATTTTCTTCACCTACAGTTTTAAATGCCTCAGATGCCACCGGCATACAATGTGTTAATACACGATGGACAGCGTTCGATTAGGTGTGGCACCGTGCGGTTAGCTAAATCTTAATAAGCTCCCGTTCGATGAAGTGTTGATCAGAAGAAACATTTGATTTCACACGAACTTTTGTATTTTAATTTCTGTTTCATATTTCTCGCCCCTTTCCATATGCTTCGACACGAATTTACGCGAAATTCGCTTGTTCGATTCGACAGAATTTCTGTTGCAATAAAGCGAAGTGGTGCGATATGGAATTGTCGAAAATCGCGGGAGCGCGCTACGCGATTGGTGTGATTGGAAACATTGAATTTCCCCGTCTCGATCGGGCCACGGGTGTTTAAGTGGCGCCGAATATGAGAATTCATGCGAATAAACATAAGTTATTCACCCCAGGCGGGCGCGGCTCTATCGCCTCGTTGATATCCTTACGCAAACACGAAGAGTATGACCGGGGAAGCGTGCCGGATATGGGAATACCTTGTGACGCTTCCTTCTGAATTTCGATGACGCTCTCTATCATCGTACACTATCTGCCGAAATCGTTCCGCGAGACAAATAGACGAAAATATACGTCGGATGGAAATGGGAACAGCTATGATTCCCTTTTCACCGTATAAATGTGTTCGTTCGAGTAAACGCTTCTGGTAGCTGGGAAGTTTTAAAATATTGCTTCTGTACTTCATAAGAGG
Source organism: Tetrapedia diversipes (assembly GCA_033822845.1). Classification (NCBI taxonomy): domain Eukaryota; kingdom Metazoa; phylum Arthropoda; class Insecta; order Hymenoptera; family Apidae; genus Tetrapedia; species Tetrapedia diversipes. The sequence goes on along the minus strand of JAOPTO010001401.1, from coordinate 86,447 downwards.
GGTTTCTTTTTAACATTTTTTTGTTACATCTTCTTATCATAACGATACTTTAATTTTACTACTATTTTTTACCATTGATTATTCGAATAGAGTACTTTTTGGGTAGAAAATTCGAAACCATCCAGTTTCTGTAAAGTATTATTATAAAAAAAATTTAATTCACGTACGATTGATCAGAGGATTGTTACTCGTACAGTGACAATCGCGTTGCAGTAAACGGGAAAAAAGCGCATCGATCAGGAGTTTACACGACGAGTTGAGCAGGAAAACACAAGTTAACCCTTTGCACTCGAGAGGTGACTGTTAGTCATTTAGTGATACTAACTTCGAAAATTTCCAAATTCGAAATATTTACTAAGATTCGCCTATGTTAAACGTCATTTAGTTTAGTTAAATGATGTACTAAAATTTACATATATGATTGTTTAACCTTTGAGTTTGACTAATAAACAAATTAACTAAAGTCTGAAAATTTGCGAACCTATCATTTGGTGACTGACAGTCACCTTTCGAGCGCAAAGGGTTAACTCGTGGCCGGTCTACAATATATTAACCCTTTATGCTCGAGGGGTTACTCGTAGTCGTCCAATAATACTAATTTCAAAGATTTTCAAGTGTAACATATTCAACAAAATTCTCATATATTGAATTTCATTTAATTTAGTTATATACTACAATTTACTTGTACGAACTATTTAACCCTTTGAGTTTAAAAATTTGCAAAATTATCATTTGGTGACTGACAGTCACCTTACGAATGCAAATGGTTAGTATCTAACACTCAGCGTTCTTTCATTTTCATCCATTCCTTCGCTCACACACATTCGTTACCTCTACAATAATAAGAAAATATTCCTACGAAACGAACACGTTGTTAACTTCCCTGGTCACGTGGTCCACGTCATCCGGATGCATCAGTAGGTGATAGCGAGCGTACGTTTAGTACGTACTTGCAAAGCTGCCCTGAAACTCGTAACTGCGAGCGCCACAGCCCGGCCAGGACCGGTGGCCACTTTATGGTCAGATTTTAAACAAAATACGGAACCCGTAAAGCGATGGCCGTTAAGCACGCTCGATATCCTAGGTTCACGGAACCGCGTTCACCCTTCGCACTCCCCCCACCGTTTCGATCCTTCTGGTCATCCTGCGGCGAACGAGCGGCCCGATACCGAGGCCGACCCTTAAAAGCCCACTCCATCAAAACGGCAGCTTTTATACCTTCTATATTTACGAGGGATGTTTCTTCTTCCGCCGCCGGCTTCTTCGCGATAAGAGTTACAGTCTCTCTGCTCTATCGACCTGTCTTCTGCCGGCGACCGCTTGGGTCTCCTCGTGAAATCGAAAGGAATTCGGGGGACCATGATGCGTCCACGGGCAGTTCCAGATGGGGACACAGGAGGCGATAATAAAATTTGAGAATGTTATGTAACATTTTGAAAGCGGAACTGGCCAATCGATAGTAGAGGCCAATTTATTGGGTTGGAGGAAAAGTTCTGTCGTGATTTAAATAGGCAGGTAATTTTTCTTGTAAATAAAAAAAACATCTGGCTAGTGAGTCATTGGGAATGATTTTTGTTTTTTTTTGCCTGCTGTATAATATAAAAGGAGTCCTTTTTTACCGTTCATCATTTACTTCTGATATTTAAAGTGAAAAACATGTCAGTAGATAAAGTGCATTTACGACACTGCATTTTGTATGAATTCCAAAAGGGAAGCAACGCATCGGTTGCATGTAAAAATTTATGTGCGGTATTTGGAAAAGATATTGTAAATGTTCGTACTTGTCAAAGATGGTTTAGCAAATTTCGTTCCGGGGATCTAAGCCTCCAAGAAAGTGATCGATCTGGACGACCATCCAAGATCGATAATGATGTTTTGCGATCCATGTTGGAAAATAATCCACATTTAACAAGTCGAGAAATTGCAGAAGAGTTTGGCATTCATCATACAACTGTTGGAGGTCACATTAAATCTCTTGGGTTTGTATTAAAGCAAAGTGTTTGGGTTCCACATGAATTAACGGAAACGGAAAATACGACAGAACTTTCCCTCCAACCCAATAGTTTTTAACCACTTGCGGTGGAAAGAAATTCACGGTTGCACGTGCTAGAACAGTCGAGTGTAAATCGCTGCGAGGCGAGTTCACGCAGCGTTCGACGTGTTCTAGAAGAGAATATAAAGACGCATCAACTGGTAATAATTTCACATATGTATGAATACTAAATTTATTTATTAACACGTTGAACGCCACGTCACCCATATCTGGGTGACGGCTATGTTTCTTGTAAACGATTGACACTTTTCTAATTAAAAGAAGATTTTGGAGGTAATTTATACCAATTTTATTTGTAACACAATTATGATAAGTATATACGATATAAAGTAACAATAAATTATAAAGTAAATATAACATTGCGCTGTTTACAATCTGAGTCTCGGGTTTGGGTCCTGGGAGAAAACCTGGGCTCCACCGATTTATGCTGGGCGTTCAACGTGTTAGAAACATTCGAGCCCAAACGTTCTGCGTTCGCACGACAATCGCCCAACTCAAGTACTCTTCAGACTTTCCCAAACTCGCATCCACTCGATCGCATTCCTACAGGTATAATACATTTTTCAATATTCACTTCTTTTTTCATTGTCTATTTTTTGAGAAAAATGTGTAGTCTCTCTTACGTGGGAATGTCGCGATAGGAATAGGTATAGTGAAGTGTCGGTAGGAATAGTGTTGATTCGACCGAGTTTCTCAGTGAGCCCAAATCCGGTTGCATAGAAAACTGGGGTAAAAAAATATAAAAACAGCAAAAGTGTTAACCTTTTATTTTTATTTTATGTATTTTATATTTATATATATTATACTTCAATGCTTATTCCATTGACTTCCTTTTAACCCTTTGCACTCGAATTTAATATGACTATGAATTACCGCCAACTCGGAATTTATTTTTTTTATTCAATCAAAACAAAACTTTTCCAATACGTTATTAGCATACTTAGCTGTAACATTTCATGAGTATAATTAAAAAAAATGAAAATTCCACGGTAAAACTTGTTTACTCGCTCACTCATATTTGGGTGACGCTTTTTTTCTTAAAGTTAAATAGGATTTTAAATTGGAATTTTAAAAGGAATTCAATGGAATAAGCATTGAAGTGTAATATATACAAATAAAAATAAAAAGTTAAAATTTTTGCTGTTTTTATATTTTCTTTAACCCAGTTTTTTATGCAATCGGATTTGGGCCCAACGAGAAACTCGGCCGTATCACGCTGGGCTACGAACGTGTTAAAAATTAAACATTTTCTATTTGAAAGCTTTTGCTCCATCAAGTACCATTACAAAGTTATCTTTAAAAAATGAGAGAAAACTCAGAAACTTCAACGCTGGTTTCACCCCTTTAAAATGGCATTTAAATGAAAAGAAGAGATTAATTCATACGTATACTATTACGATCTACGTACCCACAAAGTTTTATCAAATACTTCTATCAGACTTAACATTTCATGGTTAAACGAATTTATTTGTGAGATAGTGTGACGAATACTTTTTGGCGCCACTGTACGTGGCACGTCTTTCTACCGCAAGTGGTTAAATGTAGTGCTCACATTTTGATGGGGTTCGTGATTGAACGAGGTTATCAGAACTGTTCGAAGCAAGCATGTTCGTTCAACGTGTCTGAAGCATGTTCGTGCCAAGCATAATATATAAAGAAATGTTTGTTTTGTGTGTAATGATAAGAACATAGCCAAGAGTTTTGCGTTTCTCCTTAACATTTATTTTCACTCTCCCACGTAATTTTGTCAACAACAAGTTTTCAGATGCTTCGCATTGCTTTGTTATACATAATTAAACCTAGTTTAACCGAAAGAAGCAGCATTTTTTAGTACCTGACACAGATAATCTCATTATCTCGCGTCGTCACCGGCTTGGGTTTCCTAGGGTTAAGCGAGCACTGGCCGAGTGAAAAGCGTACGCAAGTTCGTTTGTTTTAAATATATCACTTTTATTTAGTCGCCTTTTTATTGAATTGTAGCACCACAAAACATGTATAACAAAGAGCATTATAAATAGGTGATCATCGATTTCAACGTAGAGTTTCAACGACAACTGAAGCGTGGCGACGCGAGCACGAAGGAATCGAATGTAAGGCCACTTCCTTCTTATCGCGCGCCGTGTATTAAACGACTCCACGCGTGTTACGGGAGGCGTGTGCCATTAAAAGGGACATAAATTAATAATTTCCGCGATCAGAGGGTTCACGGAGCCGTGTCGGGGCAACGGAACGAGTTCTCTAGGACGACCAATCCACGGACGCGAAATCTTTTTCTCGCTCGTCGCCCAAATAAACCCGACAAAGAGGATTCTACGGTGACGAGAGCACGATGAACAAGAACAGGCGAGAGTTCGGTATACGGGTCCCGTTCTGAAAGGGAAAATAATTTGAGTGCTAAAGAATTTTCTTGTATACATGCTAAAAGGGCTGGATGAAATGCGTAGTTATTTTTTTTTTTGTTGGAAAATCATACAAAAGACAATAATTAACTCTAATTATTATATAAAAAGTAATTTTCAGCAAAAAAAGAATTTTTAGATTTATCTTTTTATATCAAATCAGAATTTGACATGGTACTTTTTGTAATTATCAGTATAACACTTGTCTTAAAAAAATGAAAATAATTTTTCATTTTTATATTATCAAAAACCACGATTGAATGATATTAATGAAAATCGAAATTAATGCGAAAATTACAGTGACAAACAGTGAGGCGATAGCGCTTCGCCGCACTCAAACGGTTAACCATGAAAAATTGTGATATTTCTACTGCAGACTCGTTATTGACAATAAAAATATGTGAAATTCATTAATTTCAATAAATGTTTAATATTGAATTAAAGTTTTAATTTGATTTTTATTTATTTTAATTTTATTTTCGTGGTTAATTTAAAATTATTTTCCCTCCAAAATGGGACACATATACTGAACTCTCGTTTAAGAACAAATCACAATTCTGAAAACAGTTTCGTCGATCGCACCGCGGCGAGTCACCGTCAAATTCAGCTACTTCGTTGACGTCTCAATTGTTGAGAGCGTCCGTGTATCTGTCGCAGGGAAATGATAAAAATAGAGATTCGATCAAATTCCTAAGGTATATGATCAATTCATGGAAAATGTTAAAATAATAACTTTGTGGGGTGATTTCTTTGAAGAAAGTAACCGATTTGATTAAATCCCTTAACCGTTTCAGTGAAAAGATGAAATAATATTGTTTAGATATTAACACTAGAACTACTGACATATATAGTGTACTTATTTGCATGGAAGAAGTCAAATTGAAAATTATATGAAAAAATACTAAATACGTAGGAAACATATCTTTATTTATATTTTCTGCAGAAAATCGGTGTAAATTTTGGAAGCTTTACCCCAGTGAATTTATAAGATTGGTCATTTTAACTGCTCTGCTAGTTCTACTGTTAATGCACATTTAACACTAGAACTACCGGCAATTAAAGTGTACTTATTTGCATGAAAGAGATGAAATTGAAAATTACATGAAAAGATATTGAATACATAGAAAACAAATCTGTATTTATACCTCCTGCAGAAAATCATACTAAATTTTGGAAGCTTTATCACGGTGAATTTGTAAGGCTGCTATGAATAATCACCAATTGGTAATTTTAAATGTTCTAGTAATTGTAGTGTTAATATGTACAATAGTGCACGCTTAACACTAAAACTACCGACAATTAAAGTGTACTTATTTGCATGAAAGAGATGAAATTGAAAATTACATGAAAAGATATTGAATACATAGAAACCAAATCTGTATTTATACCTCCTGCAAAAAATCATACTAAATTTTGGAAACTTTACCACGGTGAATTAGTAAGACTGCTATGAATGATCACCAATTGGTTATTTTGACTGCTCTGGTAGTTCTAGTGTTAAAAGTATTTGTTTAGCAGACCACGTATTATTAAATGTAGAATAGTTAATATAACAATAGTCATTGAAACACAAATTACTTATTCGAAACTAATTAACAAAAGAAATAGGTACTTAAACTGTTGTTCTTCAGATGCGAATTCGATCAGAGTTTAGATTCTTTTTTATTAGGTGTGCAAATTAGTTCGGTGCCTTTTTCATGCGAAACCCATCTTCCGAAATTTTTGATCTATTCTAACTGTTGTAAATTAAGACCCAGTTACAGCACAAGCTTTTGTTGAGTTTTTTTCAAATGTTTTTCAAAAGTTTTATTAAACTCTTTTGCCTGTCGACGATAGATCAAAATTTCCATTTCGAAATTTTTAAAACCACTTTTTGAATATTCTGTACGTCACATCGTCATTATCCAAAGCGAAATAAATCATTTCTTAGCTTCAGAAGCATTTTTCTTCGATTCAAAATCAAAAAGAATGCAGTGCCTCAAATTCACCTCGTCGTACGCCATATTGTTTACTACTATTAGGTGAAATTATTCCGAGTATGATATATTATCCTTGGAGTATGTTGTCACTTTTAAATCACTATACAGTGGTTCCAAAAAGTATTCGTACACTGCATTATAAGGAAATTCATCTACTTCTGAAATTCTGATTTCAATGAAATTTCATGTGTGTACAAAGCATGGTGTGTCCTGCGTGGAGCAATTTTTTGGCGGCAAAATATCTTTTAAAGGGGTTGATAACGAATTTCAAAGTTTCAGCGATTTTTCATGCTTTGAATACAAGCTTTTCTGTGTCTTTTTTTATGATAGGGTGATAGAGTATTAAAAATTAAACATTTTCTATTTGAAAGGTTTTGCTCCATCAAGTACCATTACAAAATTATCTTTAAAAAATGAAAGAAAACTCAGAAACTTCAACGCTGGTTTCACCCGTTTAAAATGGCATTTAAATGAAAAGAAGAGATTAATTCATACGTATACTATTACGATCTACATACCCACAAAATTTTATTAAATACTTTTATCAGACTCAGAATTTCAGGGTTAAATGAATTTATTTGTGACATAGTGTACGAATACTTTTTGGAGCCACTGTAGGTTGGGAAAAGGATTTTAATTTGAATAGAAGTTACAAAGCGTTAAATGCAAAGACGTCGAATTAATTTGCATACCTCAGTTTTCTGCGGTAGGTACTTGATAAAACTCGAAATATAGAAAACAATAATAAAAATGCGCGCAACCTTATTCGCGTAATGTTTGTGAGGTAAAAGGGAGTAGTAACAAGCAAAACATAGAGTTGTACGAATCCTAATTTGTTTATTTCATCTTTTCACTAAAACAGTTAAGAGATTTGATTAAATCCTTATAATTTTAACCCTTTGCACTTGAAAAGCCTAAAGCTTTCAGCATATCGGACGTTTTTTTGCTGTATCTGGCTTATTTCATTACATTTTTCGTGAATAGTATTTTGTTATTTTTATTGGCCAAACAAACGACTAAATACTGAAAGCAACGAAATATTAACACTATAGCTGCCAAGGCCGGTCAAAATGATTGATTTGTAATTTTTTATGAAAACATTGTAAATTTATTATGGTACCTACACTTTTGAAAATTTACTGTGATCTTTACTGTAATCATCACGGTTTGTTTCCCTTGTGTTGGGAATTCTTTAAATATAATTTTTAATTTGATTTCTTCTGCACAAATAAGTATACTCTAACCCGTCAGTAGATTTAGTGTTAATTAATATTAACACTATAACTATCAAGACCGGTCAAAATGACTGATTCGTAATTTTTCGTGGAAACGTAAATTTATTATGGTACTTACACCTTTGAAAATTTATTGTAATCTTTACTGTAATTATTACAGTTTGTTTCCTTGGTATTGGGAATTTTTTAAATATGATTTTCAATTTGGTTCCTTCGTCACAAATAAGTATACTCCAACCCGTCGGTAGATTTAGTGTTAAATCACACGAAACTAAAATTTAACTGTAAATTAAAATCGCTTGATCTTCAGTGCAGTATATTGTTGGTGTGCCTGAGAGGAACACTGACAGTGACTGTGAGGAGTACTTGGAGTGGAAAGTGTTAACATTCTTCCGTGAATTGATCATATACCTTGGGGATTTGATCAAATCCCTATATTTATCATCTCCCTGCAACATATCCGTTTCATGAACGCAAACACGTTTGCGTTTCATTCACGACTGACGTTGGGGTTGTGAAATCTCTCGGTTCTCTTAGGAAACACGTCCTCGATTTAATCCCAATCGAATCTCGTTACGACGCTTAACAATTATTACATTAGCGTATCGCTGTCTAGACTTTCAGGATAGAAAAGGCTCGTCGAATGTGAAACACGACGTTCATCAGTCGAGCATCAGTCAAATTTTTATTGGTTGCTTCTACGTACGTATCGGACTGGTTTATAAATACCTGGGAACGGGACGAATTTGGTTAGTCGTTTCGTTAAGCTTACAATTCTTATCGAACGTGTAATATATAAAGCCCTATTATGACATTAACCCTTGAATAGCAAGAATATTGATAAACGATCAACACGTTTGACGACAAGAAATTCGCTCGGCGCACCGAGGTCTCGTTTCAGCGAGACAAACAGTTTAATCTTATCTGCACTGGTCGATGGACTAGTTTCTTCCGCGTATCGTGTATTGTTCGTATAATTAACCTTAAGAATAAGCTATACGTGCTCGGTAATAGAGAGAAAATAAAGAAACGCCTTACGGTCCAAAAGTCTGCTTGTTACAAAGTTCGCCGTCGATTTATGTTGAAGCACACACAGTCTAGACCTTGTCCAAGATAACGATTAATAGAGACGTTTTCGAGTTTCGGGGGAAATTACATTTCACGACGTCGTTGGTTATCATTCGAGTCGCCCAAGATTAAGCCGATCCTTTTTTTTTTTCTTTTGCTTTTCGTCAGAGGAAAGAATAAATAAACGAGGAAAAGAAAGGTTTCCATGCGCACACATTGTTCTCTTCAGCATGAATAATGCCCTGTACAGTAGTATTTATATTAGATGTCTCTATTTCACGTATACTTAAAACGCGTGTGCATTAAATGTATTCGCATTCGTCTATATTTACGTGTATTTAAATACAAGTGTACTTAATTAGGACACGACAACTGAAACTACGAATTTTCAAGTGGCATAAGTCCATTTCATCAGCTGACCGTTTGAAATGTTAGAACAAATAATGATGAATTAACCCTTTGACTACGGTAGACTTTGAGACACAGTGATCGTACCATACAATAGGAATTCAGTTACAACGTCAAAAAGTCAAAAAGTTTGGGTGAAATTTTGGATAGGGAAGCATTTTTGTGAACACATATTTCAGTAAACAAAAAACTGAATTTCACTATATTAACACTAGAACTACCGACGATTATAGTGTACTTATTTGCATGGAAGAGATAAAATTGAAAATTACATGTAAAGATATTGAATACATAGAAAACAAATCTTTATTTATACTTTCTGCAGAAAATCATGGTAAATTTTGGAAGCTTTACTCCAGTAAATTTAAAGGTTGCTATGAATAATCATCAATTGGTCATTTTGACTGCTTTGGTAGCCCTAGTATTAAATCATTTGACACTGGAACTACCGACATTTATAATGTACTTATTTGCTTGGAACAGATCAAATAGAAAATAACATGAAAAAATATTGAATACACAGAAAACAAATCTTTATTTCTACCTCCTGCAGAAAATCAGTGTAAATTTTGGAAGCTTTACCCCAGTGAATTTATAAGGTTGCTATGAATAATCACCTATTGACCATTTTGACTGCTCTGCTAGTTCTAGTGTTAATGCACATTGAATACTAGAACTACCGACAATTATAATGTCCTTATTTGCATGGAACAGGTCAAATAGAAAATAACATGAAAAAATATTGAATACACAGAAAAAAAATCTTTATTTATACCTTCTGTTGAAAATCATAGTAAATTTTGGAAGTTTGGTAAGGTGAATTTATAAGGTTGCTATGAATAATCATCAATTGGTCATTTTGACTGCTTTGGTAGCCCTAGTATTAAATCATTTGACACTGGAACTACCGACATTTATAATGTGCTTATTTGCTTGGAACAGATCAAATGGAAAATTACATGAGAAAATATCGAATACACAGAAAAAAATCTTTATTTATATCTTCTGTTGAAAATCATAGTAAATTTTGGAAGCTTGGTAAAGTGAATTCATAAGGTTGCTATGAATAATCATCAATCCGTCATTTTGACTGCTCTGGTAGTTCTAGTATTAAAACAATATTATTTATTTCTTTGTATTCTGAACCGAATAGCTACTGTAAATATCAAGGCGCCTATAGAAACCTTCCGTGTCAGAAATCCAAACTGCGTCAAGTACCTTTAGACGCCCTCAGTGTCACAAATGCAAAATTTATAAACACTTATAGGCGTCCACAGTAGTCTAGGGATTAAAGAATGTAAAGCTTATAATTTGGTTGCTGAACTTGTGCCATTTTAGAATTCATGGCTTCAATCGTCGTTGGCGGTGACAGAGCTTGGCTCGGTGACCAACGTTAATAACCATGAGTACGTGTTTTGTTCCTTAAGAGTGTGCACACATCCGCAAATACAAAGTTACATTTTACTTTAACAGGATTGATTTTAGGACCTATAACCTTAAGCCTTACAATATACATTTAATTAAGAACCTATAATTTAAAACTTTAGGCTCCCCCCCCCCCCCCCCTTTCATTATCCTATATACAATATGTATCCGTGCATTTAAAATACATATGAAATAGAGACGTCTAACGTCCTGTGTACACGGATATCGGAACGCGCGATTATTATTTAAGGACAATTCAATTTTCCTAATATACGGTAATACACCCGTCCTCCTTTAATACACACTTCAAAACCATGATCTCTAATAATTTGCATCAACGGTTCTCTCTCTCTCTCTCTCTCTCTCGTTCCTTCTGCCGGGCATGAGATGATGACACGATTGGTCACGGCCAGGGATATTCAAAAAGGCACTAACCCTCAAACATCCGAGAAATCAAATGTACAGTATCAGTGGGGACCGCACAAGGGTCGACGCGTACAAGGTTACACCGATAGGCTCCCGTCTCCTTGGCTCTCCTCACTTTCTCTTACACACTAGCCTAAGTCGTTTCTACTTAGAAAGCAAACCGCTGAAATAGAGGTCCACTTAGGAAGCTTAGACATCTAAAGCGTTGACGCGTCGAGGAGCTTGTTCTCAGTTAGCATTTTACACTTCGTGTTCCTTCGGTTTCTTCTTTGCTCTCTCTCTCTCTCTCTCTCTCTCTCTATCTCTCTTTCTTTCTCTCTTTTTCATTTTTTTTCTTTTTTGGCACTTGTCAATATCTAAATGTACAATACATCGTGAACAGGACCAACTGAAAGCGGTACGTGACAATTTAGGTACTGAAACCTTACGCTAAAATGATCTCTTATAAGTTTCGTTAGGACAGTAATAAAAATTATGGCACTGGATGGTTGATTATCAAAAATTTCCATGCTCCAAGGTACAGTGATCCGAGTCACTCTTCTTCACCGAGGTCTGAGCTCCTTTCTCAACGGTTAGACGTCCAAGGAGGAGTCCTTGATTCGCTCGGAGTTATCCATGATCGGTTGCACGATCTAACTGTACACACTTCCGTGCGATTGCTCGCAGCGTATCAAGCACTCCGCGTGTATACCCTACTTGAAAAATTATAAAAAGTCGAAACGATCCACGTCGGTCTTCCAGCTTCGCTTCTAACCGAGATCACAAGCTATCGACCCAGAGTTGGAATCGCCGTTTAACCCTTTCGCTACGAACGGCGACTATGGTCACCCTGTGAAATTTCGCGAACAGAGTATTATTGCATTATGCGACAATTTTTTAACCCTTTCCTTTCTACGGCCGATTACAGTTACGCTCTGCGTAAGATTCCGCGGTGTTGAACGTACAACGGGCAATCGCAATTGTTCCGTAAGTGCACACTTTTTGCGTGGCGGTTCGTTCAATGAAAATTGCGCGCCGAAGAATCCTCCCGTAGCGAAAGGGTTAATAGTCTGACGCGGAAATATCCTGACGGTGATCGTCTCGCTCGACTATTCTCGAGAACCGTTGCTCCGACGATAGTTACGGGAGCAACGTTTCCGTTTCTCAGGGGATTCGAAGCCAACAACCGAGCCTCAGTGGGGAGACAGCTTTGGCCGCTCAACTGGTGTTTTGGCAGTTAGCTTTGATAATATGGCATGCACACGTAATATCACCAACGGGAACAAACGGGGCCCCGTCATTAGTCCGTGAATCGATGTCGCGACGAGAAAAAGCGTCGCCGCAAACGAGAAGCAGTTCGTGCGTGACGAGGAACAGCGTATAACGCGAGGCACAAGGGTCGGAGTCACGGTGTTCAGCTTCGTCGGTGGGTCAAAGCCAACGAGTCGAAGCGGCAAACATTTTCACGAATCCTGATGCTACCGTTGGAACTGCCATTCAACGCTTTTAAAAAGAAAAGACATTGATTTCCGCCGCTTCGAAAGTGTTCACAGCAAGGTGTGCGTATCAATGATGACGATTATTGCTCGGGATTGTAGCTCGTCTTGCTCAGTCAACGTTTTCGCTTCACACGCTTCTTTGTAATCGAAAGAATGATTTAGAGCAACGTTTTATTAATGGCAATAATTTGCGTAAGCGAACAGCATGAAGTTAGGCTAACTATGCTACTATTCCTGTTTCACTTTTCGTTGTAATTCAGTGCTAGTCAATTGTCCAGGTAAAAACACGGTATTCCAAGTAGTCCGGGAGGATCGTTTTTGAAACTGTTTCGTTTAGCTCCAATTTCATCCGGAAGATTGTTTCTTCCTCGTCCTTTCGATACACCGATCTTTCGCAAAAATGGAACCTACAGCTTACAGAAATCTTGCGGTCTCTCTTATCGATTGGTCACTGTTCTTGTTGGAATCGTGAAACACGATCACAACTTTATTCCTTCCAGTCGTTCTTCCCTCGTCCCGCACAGAGAAGCAACCCTGCCGACTCGGCTCTCCAAATATTTCTCGGAACAGTCCTGCTTTTCCTAAATATCAATTTCCTCGAGCTAATTCGCGAGCAACCGAACACGCGAATCGACGAGAACCAAACTACTTCATCGTTCATCCAGGTGTTGCGTGCTGTTTGCCAGTCGTTCTTCGCATCCTCGTCCCTCGCAGCAGGTAACTACCTTGGCAGGCAGTTGGCGGATCGTTGAAACTGGGATCATCGTCGATGCTTGGCGAAGAATCCAACGGCTCTTCCTTTCCGTACATTTGCATCTTACTGTTCGATATTAGATCCTAGACTACGGTGCTCATACGTGGAACGATCACCCGGGAGAATGTCTGTTAGGCTTCGTATCGCAACACTGTTCGATGTCCAACGAGCGGAAGAAGGTTCTCAGAACCACTTTCACTCGAATTTCTACGCGATCGTGCTCGTCAGATCGATCGACACGCGTCGATCCTCGATCACGGTCAGCGAAACACAGATTCCCTGATGTCTCCTGCTGTTTCCTCGCAGCTGTTCCGTTCAGGCGACACGATAAATACCTATAAAGCAGATTCGTAAGATCCGGAACATTGGATCGATCACTTCTGTCGAAGCAGGATCATCCTGTTCGCCGACGCTCGCGTCGAAATCATTTTTGTCTACGTGTTGTCTAGGTCGCAAACGTCGTCGAAACGTCGTCTTCCGCTTCTTTCGCGTCGGTTTCGGTTTAACTTAGGCGAGCAACGGTGCGCAGGCGATCGCCAACATAACGGATGAGAGAAGAACGCCCGATGCACCGGCTGTCTGTGGATTCTCGTGGTTTGTCTTTAGCATTGGATCTGTAACAACGATTAATTTCAATTAAAGAACCATTTTTTGGGTGGTAGTATTCGTGTAAGTGAAACTACGGAGTATCGTACTATTGACACTTACAAGGGAAGTTCGCGAACCCGGAAATTCAAAAAAATATGAAACTTGGTGTACAGGTAGGGTGAATCATCCATAATACATACCTATTTTTTGTTCGTGCCCAATGTCATTTTCAAGGGGTGATTTCACCCCTTAAAGAAAATGTAAAATTATCTTTGTCCTGGAATATCTCGAGAACGGTGAGAGATATTGAAAAAGAGTTTAAACAAAAGTTGAATGCTATTTTTATGTTTACAAGAATGTAACGTAACATTAAACAACTTTTGTTTAAACTCTTTTTCAATATTTCTCACCGTTCTCGAGATATTCGAGAAGAAAGATAATTTTCCATTCTCTTTAAGAGGTGAAATCACCCTTTAAAAATGATATTGGGCACGAACAAAAAATAGGCATGTATTATGGATGATTTACTCTACCTGTACACCAAGTTTCATATTTTTTTGAATTTCTGGGTTCGCAAACTTCCCTTGTTAGCCAACCGAATGGGGAGATCTCCCACTTTTTTCTCTACAAAACGCTGCCGTTGACTCTATTTACTTTTGTTATTAGTTAGCGTTGAGCTAGTATTGTTCATAGTTCGTCGAATGCATTTTCTGCTCTTCCAAAGTACAATTTTTAATAAATTCAACCCAAGTTCAAGACTAACTGATAACAAAAGTAAATAGAACCGACCGCAGCTCCCTTGTTGCAGAAAAAATGGGAGATCTTCCCATTCTTTCTTCTGCCATTGACACTATTTACTTTTTTTATTAGTTAATTTTGAACTAGTATTGTTCATAGTTCGTCGAATGCATTTTCTGCTCTTCCAAAGTACAATTTTTAATAAATTCAACTCAAGTTCAAGACTAACTAATAACAAAAGTAAATAGAATCGATCGCAGCTCCCTTGTTGCAGAAAAAATGGGAGATCTTCTCATTCTTTCTTCTGCCATTGACACTATTTACTTTTTTTATTAGTTAATCTTGAACTAGTATTGTTCACGGTTCATCAAATGCATTTTCTGCTCTTCCAAAGTACAATCTGTAATCAATTCAAGGTTAACTAATAACAGAAGTAAATAGAATCAACAGCAGCGCTTTGTCTAGGGAAAAATGGGAGATCTTCCCGTTCGGTTGGCTAAGTGTTAAGATTTTTGGAGAATCAAGGAATTTTGGAAGAAGAATAGTTTTTATAGAGAATTGCAAAATTTATAAACGAAAATCTAACAATTTGTAAGTTTCGTATAATATTGTATTACTGTCTTATTTATTTATGTTCGGCAATATTCATTTGTCCGAGTAAGTTGATAGCTTTGAAGTTTCACTTTGATATAATAAATGATAAAATGAAGATACTGAAGAAAAAGACACAAAGAAGAATAAAATGAAGAAAGCACAAGAAAGAGAATAAAACGCAATGTTATGGAGTAATTATGAGGAATAATGGGACTTAAAACTTGATAATGTCGACAGATTAATTGAGTTTAGACATTAAATGGTCCATAACTATGATTGTACAATATTAAGAGATTACGAGGTTTTGTTTGGCATTACATTTGACACACAGAAAGATAATCGAGAAATATACGAGAAACTAATCTTCATTTGTACTTTTTACAGAAAATCATAGTAAATTAACTTAACGTTAGTTAGCGAAGTTCAGGCTAGATTTCGATTCTTCGAAGTAATGGTAATAACTATTTCCGGAGAGAGAGGTGGTGGAATAGGAGGAGTCGGTTTTTTTTTAGCCGGTAGGAATCCGGCACTACCCCAACTAACAGGGTGCCTATGCAAGGTTTTCTTTTCCGCTCCCCCCCCTCCCAAAAAAGGTTAGATTTCGATAATGTTTAGATTACCTGGTGTAGAGGGACCCATCCCCGATCCAGATGCCTCCTCGTCATCGTGATCGTAACCGTGAACATCCTCGTTATCGTTATCGATGTCGTCCCCTTTGCCTCTCTTCCTCCATACTGATCTGTCACCGCTTCCTGAGCCGTCCAGAGCTTCGTCAGAGAGTAGCGTTCCACTATCAGGCGCCGATGCCAATTGAGTTTGCAGGATCTGAAAAAAAAAAGGATCACAACAGCTGATTATCGTTAGGCCACTGTCGAATTTGACAAAAGCAATGTATTAAGTAGTATGTATAAGTAAATAAGTATACATAATAGTGAAAGATTCTGTTTTGTGTTTCACCAATAAACGCTATTTCTAATGTGTTATTCGACAGACAAGTGTAAATTATTTTATTACTCTGTTTCTCAATGATGATTTTTTAAGGTGGGGTAGATCTAGCAGAGCGTAATTTTACCTTTTATATGTCGACAGACTTATATACACGTGCTTACTTTCTAGAGGATATTTTTAGACTACAAGTTATTTTTAGACCACGAGTTATGGCTACAGGTGATACCTAATTAGACACTAGTTGTCGTTATGTTCCATACACCTTGTACATTTACATATCGGTAACTACATTACCGATAACTCACATATACATATACATATAAAGGTTCAGTAGTTATATTATACACTCAAGAATTCTCAACCGTGTAAAGTCGAACCATTTGTAAAAACAGTAATAAAAGGCGCGTTGGTATTGATATCTCATTCATACCTATTTCGTCTTCCTCAATTTAATCCTAAGAAGTCACATCTTTGAATGAACGAAAAAGCGAGATCCACTGTATTTGCAATAATGAAATCCGAATAAAGTGTATACAATAACTAACAGAGTGGAGGAGAAATAAATTTCGATATATTTTTACTGAAAACTAGAAACAAATTTCTAAAAATGTATTTAGCCACTAATAAGAATGGCCAATTTGACCATTCTGGTAATTATACTGTTAAGAAGAAAATCATTACGTTTAGATTGATTTTTTAAAAATTAATCTTGTTTTAAAAGTTCCAACATTATTTTTTGGCCAACCTAATATTAGATCAAGGAAAAAGGGAAGAAAATTTCTCTTGCCTTTCAATCATAAATAGATCGCGTACTTTTATGGAAAAATGCCTAATGTGGATAATACATAAAAATGTACAAAAATGTCTGAAGTAAAATATACTATAATATTTAGATATCAAGTAATTTACAATTGTGTATAGCTTGATCAATAATATTAACAATATTCCAAAAAATTTCTTGCATGTAATTAATTTTTCTCTTTTCGTACATCCAAACAGATCTCCATCAATCCTATGTTTTTCTGCTCATAAAAATTTCTATACATATAAAAAGACATGTCCTGATTAATTGACTGATTCATCATCGTAGAACTTAAATTATTGAAGCTAGAAACATGAAATTTGAGCAATGAATTCCTTTCATGACGTAGGCATCCGCTAAGGATGGATTTTTTAATATTCCACCTCTAAGGGACTTAAATAGGGGTTGAAAGTTGTTTGAAAATACGCCGAATTTGAAGCAAGCACTGTGAAAACTGGTATTTAGCTTTTTGGTTAGAAATAAAGAAATACGTGTTTCAATGTTTTTGGAAAATTAATCCTCAAGGAAATAAAATAGGGGTTGAAAGTTGTTTGAAAATTCGCCGAATTTGAAGCAAGCACTGTGAAAACTGGTATTTAGCTTTTTCGTTAGAAATAAAGAAATACATGTTTAAATGTTTTTGGAAAATTAACCCTCAAAGAAATAAAATAGGGGTTGAAAGTTGTTTGAAAATTCGCCGAATTTGAAGCAAGCACTATGAAAATTGATATTTAGCCTTTTGGTTAGAAATAAAGAAACACGTGTTTCAACATTTTTTGGAAAATCAACCCTCAAAGGGGTAAAATAAGAGTTAAAAGGTTGCTTGAAAATTCGCCGAATTTGAAGCAAGTACTATAAAAACTAGCATGTAGCTTTTTGGTTAGAAATAAAGAAATACGTGTTTCAATGTTTTTAAAAAATCAACCCCCAAAGGGGTAAAATAAGGGATGAAAATTTGTTTGAAAATCCTTCGATTTTGAAACAAGCACTATGAAAACTGGTATGCAGCTTTTTGATTAGAAATAAAGAAATACGTGTTTCAATATTTTTGGGAAATTAACCCCTAAGGGGGTAAAATAGAGGTTAATAGGTTGTCTGAAAATTCGTTGAGTTTGAAGCAAGCACTGTGAAAACTGGTATTTAGCTTTTTGGTTAGAAATAAAGAAATACGTGTTTCAACATTTTTGGAAAATCAACCCCCAAGGGATAAAATAAGGGTTAACAGTTTGTTTGAAAATCCGTCGATTTTGAAACAGGCACTATGAAAAAGAAAGAAACGTGGGTAACAGCTAGTTAATTATAACCTAATTATCCGCGGTCGGACGGTTGCCGTAATATCAGCAACGTTATTGAAAATCGGCGCTAATTTAATTGTTTAATTACAGCTGTGACCTCAATGCGCTCGTTTGCTGGTACATTTAGCAACTATATATGTAGTATGCAATACGTGCAAATTGTATGTAAATCGTAACCGAATAAACGTTTATTTTACCGAGCCGCGGCGAGGAAAAAGGAACCTGAACAACGACGTTGTCTCGCGGACCCATTTATAAATCATTCATGAGTTCGCACATTGTCATGTGTATTGTTCTGCGTCACGGTCTTCTGGTCCTGTATGATTTCAAATTCGATTACACAGGTGTGATATGTCTGCAGTTGACGGGTGGTGGAGATGTCGTACACGGTAAGTCACTGGCCTGATTTCTAGACATTCGGATTAGCGTACGCCTGACGGCTAAAAGGTGTCTCGACAGGTGACACCGTATTTTTCGGACTACAAAACGTACTGGACGATAAGACTCACTTCAACTTTACAGAATAATTAAAAAAAAAAAATTTTAATGTTAGTTTCGGTTCAAAAATTTTATTTATGGTTAACACATTGCGTTAATTTTATACATATTAACCCTTTAACCCTTTGCGGACGGAGGAGTGAAGAAAATAGTTACGTCGCGCATTTGTGTTATAAAAACTAAAGCTGTATTTAAATAAGTCTTTCATAAAATTTAACAAAATCATAAACAAACAAATTTAGGCCAACTTGACTTCTTAGGCTAGTATACCCATGTGTATCTTATACGTGTCGTTTACGACAGACAAACGCCAGTCGCAGCGCGAGAGTTGGGCGAATATATCCGACACTCGTCCGCAAAGGGTTAACCCTCCGATTACTGAAGCTTGGCGGCCTGGCTGTGAGGGTGATTGCTAATTTATTGACGTGTGTATGTTTGTTTGTGTGAAAGAGATTCTAGAATGAACGGTCAAGAAATTAGAATGAGAAGCAATGTATGGAAAAACAAGAAGGATGAAAATATGAGTGAATGGAGTAGAGAATGAAAAAAGTTAAATGAGGATCGTGAGTGTATACCTTTTGTTTGGAGATTGATTGAGAATAGGACGTGTGAATGGTATTGGAAAATTATTACACTAAATAAATACATTTATATTTTTTAACATTGTCGTTTTCCTCAACACTGGCCATGGGTCTTTCGAGACCCTCACGGATATTTCACTAATGCATATTTAGAGCCGTCCATGCGGCTCACCAATGCTACGCTATCCAAAGTGACGATTGCTCGAGAACGAGGTCCTCACCGATACTGTATACAGTATCAATCACCCGATTCGTATGAAAATATAAGAGCGTATAGGAACAAATAATAATAACGTGAATTATCAAACGTCGAAGCTATATTTATTGTATATTTACGTATTGTCACGTATGCTATATAAAATTTGCTGGATTTTTCTCGAATGGCCACTGCAAATGAGTCTTTCATAATTATCGCACACGGCTATATATTTATTATCATTGTCTTTACAAAGAGAACACGGACCTATCTTTTATTTTACGTTCCTACATAGTGCTGAAAACTGAAATCTAAATAGTAAATACAAAAATAATATACGATACTGTAGAAGATAAATTATTGATTCTTCTAAGTTTTAGTAAGGGTCTGCGCAGGGAATCCGGGAGAATCTCGCTGTTTCTTTGACGGAAAACGGAAAACGAATGAATCGTCGCACACGTCTGACGATCGAGCCCCCGCCCCGACGATCGAGCTCGCGCGCCACACGTAAAATACGACCCTACAATACTAAATACTAAATACAAGAATAGTGTAAACTACTAAATATTAAATACTAAAATATAATGCTAAAATGTTAAAACAATAATAAAAGTACGAAAATATAAAGTAAACTTTGAAATAAAGAATTGTTTTGATTTGCTGCACACGTTTCTTCTTTAGAGCGTTGCCAAAAATTGACTGTCGTCAAACTTGAAAATTTTGTAGAAACTTAATGTTAATGATGAGTTATTTCTTACAAAAAAATCTGGTTACATCAGATGTTCGAACTGCGATCCATTTTTGATGATACAGAGCTCTGTTCTTTGTGTTAGACTTTTCGTTGTCGTCGTAATTAGGGCGTCTCGGTTTATATCATTACAAGCAGTTGTTATGCGATTCTGAAGTTCTTTTCCACATTCATTAACGCTATTCCTACCGACACTTCACGTATACCTTTTCCTACCGTGAATTTCCCACGTAAGAGAGACTACAAATTTTTCTCAAAAAATAAACAATGAAAGAAGAAGTGAATATTGAAAAACGTATTATACGTATATTTGAGGAAAAGTCTGAAGTTTAAAGGCGATTCAATTATATTGCACATATGAAATTCTAATCGAAATTTTAAAAACGGTCATTTGACCGGTTGTGGTAGGAATAGTGTTAAAAACAGATAGCATATCACACCTTTCTGTATTTGAAAATTTACTCATTCTAAAAGATCAAATCGCAATACGCTAAGCTAACCCGAAGCAACACTACCAATGAGCTGATTAGATTGATGACTGTAATGCCGCGTCCACACTGCTGTTCGCGAACAGCTCACGAACAGTTCGCGAGCTGTGCTCGCCATCAGTGTGGACACTTTCGCGAACAGCGAGCAGCGAGCAGCGAACTCCTCAGCGAACAGCGAACAGCGAACAGTGTTCGCTCGGGAAGCGGTACATCAAAGAAACTGTTCGCGAGCTCGAAGCGTATCTGGACGCGTTTGTAACACAGTATGTGGCAAAAGCTAATAGCGAACTGCCCATGAATTCGGAGCGAACAAGCTTGTAACTGTTTGCGAGCTCCAGTCTGGATATGCTGCGTTTTCCGTTGGCGAACAGCTCGCGAACCGCACGCGAGCAATTCGTGTGCTGCTCGCGAGCTGCTCGCGAACTGTTCTCTTCTATGTGGATGCGGCATAAAGCGTACATGCATAATATGGGAAGCAATGAAAGTAAACAAAGACGGTGTAACTATAGCGATAAACGAAAAGTCTAATACACTGTTGAATTCGTCTTGGCATCAGCAACAATCGCATAATATTAGAAACGTATGGTGCTATTTAAAAAAGTCAAGGTAACCTTGACCTTTTACGTAAAAAGCATTTTCTGAGATTTCAAGATTCAAGAATATGAGCCGTTTATTTTGAAAGTGGCCTAAGTTCATTTTTCAAAAAAATCGAGTTAGCTAACTTAATAGTTACATTTTTACATGATATTTTTATTATGAAGAAGATTGTTACTAATATATTTAAAATTATTAAGATTTTGTAACACGAAAATTTGCTGGTCAATGAAGTGATCAAAAAGTTTATTTTGAAAGTGGCCTAACTCCATGCTTGGTAAGAAAATGCATATTATTCACATAATAATTGCCACTATTTTAATAGGAACTATAAATTTAACACCCTTAGATACACTTAAGCAGTATGACTCATTAGTATCCTATACGTATATTTTTAAATTCATTGAAACGCAAACCCTTAAATATCTCGATTTGAAGATAAATGGAGTTAGGCCACTTTCAAAATAAACGGCTCATATATAGATGATCCAACGCTAAAAAACATTTGTCTGAAATATTTTTTAATTGCTCTACTGGAAATGTCTAAAAAATGGTGACAAAACTTAACGCGTACACCCTGTAGAATGTGACAAAATAAAATAGTGTTGAATTAACATTTGTTAAAAACATGTAAAAACAAAAAATAATTATAGTTATTATTTAAGCAAGCCTATCAATTTAAAACGTTAAGAAATGTAATTATTCATAGCCTTTTTACGATCTGTTTTGTATGTAAATGCTTCTAACAAATGTATGCTTTTTCATTGCGTTACTTATGTCACGAATACATATTCATAAAAAAATGTACACTTTGTGTCTACAGAACCGTTCGCACACGCTAAAAGTATGCGCAGAAAAATTCACGTTTGCTGCAAATATCATAAAAGAACCATAAATACTACGAATGTTCACAGAAGAATTAACACGCGTCATGGATGCCTATGGAAACGTAAAAGAACGTAACTTTTGAAACGTTGTAAAAGAACTTATAGAAGAAACAGTAATGGACGCTACATTGTGCCATGAATTAGACACTTCGTGGTATTATGTCACAAGTCAAGAAGACCTACTACTTTAGAAAAACACAGAAATTGATCGTTCTTAGATAGAGCGTTAAAAAGTAAACTTTTCTTACCTTAAAAGTTTTAGTTTATCACGCATCATTACAAAGTTAGAAAGTTTAAAAAACGAAAAGATGGAAGGAAGGAAATTACAAAGTGAAGAATTTTCAAATTTCAAATCTTGCACAAATTGTTTTTTTCAACACAATAGTATAATCCTAGGAGTGTAAAAAGTTTCACAGAAAATTTTTACTAAGTATGATAACTAGGAACCATCCTGCTATGCATTCCAAAAGACGTAATGGCTTAAAAAAAGAGAGAATTCAAGATTGTGTTGCCTTAAAAAAGCTTTTATCGTAAACTTGTGACTAGTTTTTATCTTCAACCATTCATTCCTTTCTTTTAAAACTATCTATTAGGTCGAGTTATAAGTAACTTCCGTTTTTTATCAAACATTTATTTTGCTCCCATTAAATAACATAATTATATTAATTTATTATGTATTCACCACTATTATATATAACCTTCTCCCATCTTCCTGGTAGTTTATCAATTCCTTCCTTGTAAAATGTGATTGGTTTGGACTGGAAGAAATTGTTGACAGCCTGCCTGACTTGTTCTTCAGAATTGAAGGTTTTTCCATTCAAAAAGTTTTATAAAGAACAGAAAATGTGGTAGTCTGTTGGGGCAAGATCCGGGGAGTAAGGTGGATGTGGTAAAACAGACCATCCAACCTGAAGAATTTTTTCTTGAGTCACCCTTGCTGTATGTGGTCGCGCATTGTCGTGTAAAAGAATGACGTTTCTGCGACTGACGAGTGCAGGACGCTTTTCATGGAGTTTCTCTTGCACTTTTTGCAAATGCTGAACCTATCTATCTGCAGTAGTCGTTAAATTTGACTTCAACAACTCGTGGTGAATTATTCCTTGACAATCCCACCATACACACAATAAAATCTTTTGCCATGGATATTTGCTTTCGGATCTGATAGGGGTGGTTGATCCTTATCAAGCCACTGTCTTTTGTGGACTATATCCTCATAGGTAACCCATTTTTCATTGCCTGTTACAATCCTGTTTAAAAAAGGCTTAATTTTTACCCGTGAGAGCAGACTTGTGGCGATTGACATGCGATCTTCTTTATTCTGTTCACTGAGATTGTGAGCTACCCATACTCCTAACTTGCTGACTTTCCCTAATTTCTTCAGGTGACGGTTAACAGTTGATCGTGATGTATTCAACCTTTCTGCTATACCTCTTATTGATTGACGTGGATTTTGCTCCAATATTGCTTTTAAAAGGTTGTCGTCAAAGTCGGAAGAACGTCCCGCTCTCGGTTCGTCTTTTAAGGTCGTATCTCCAGAACGGAATTTTATAAACCAATTTCTAACTGCTCGATCAGTTATTAGTCTTCACCATATACAATGCATATTTTTTCAGCTGTCGCCTTAGCACTATTGCCTTGTTTAAATTCCCAATGCATTACATAACAAATATGTACTTTTTAACTCTGCATTTCAGAGACTAAAAAAAACAGTTTAACGTAACGTGTATTACACAAAACAGTTCATAAAAGACTAACTAAAGCCTCATATATTAAAGCCTCCTAATATTTACATATCTTTGCACTTTTCTTTGGTTTGTTATATTACATGTCCAATTAATCTCTTCTACTCTTTACCGATACACTTCTTATCCTATCTTTTCCTTAGCAATCCTTTAACACTAGAATTACCAGAGTAGTCAAAATGACGGATTGATGATTATTCATAGCAAGCTTATGAATTCACTTTACCAAGCTTCCAAAATTTACTATGATTTTCTGCAGAAGGTATAAATAAAGATTTGTTTTTTGTGTATTCAATATTTTCTCATGTAATTTTCTATTTGATCTGTTCCGAGCAAATAAGCACACTATAATTGTCGGTAGTTCCAGTGTCAGATGATTTAATACTAGGGCTACCAAAGCAGTCAAAATGACGGATTGATGGTTATTCATAGCAACCTTATAAATTCACTTTACCAAGCTTTCAAAATTTACTATAATGTTCTGCAGAAGGTATAAATAAAGATTTGTTTTCTGCGTGTTCGATATTTTTTTATGTAATTTTCAATATAATCTGTTCCATGCAAATAAGTACACTATAATCGTCGATAGTTCTAGTATCAACACTAAGTTTACGGGACCCGTCAATTTGACGAGTTTCAAACTTCTTGAGCAAAATTTGCAAAAACGATTGTTATTATTCCTAGCAATATTTGCTAAATTTTATCGATGGAACGATACAAATATACCCAAATCTATTTCCCTCTCAGTTCTGTAATTTCAAATTCTGTTTGACGTATACCTTATTCCTTAGGGTATATATATTGGAAATAGATATACAAGAAATGTCCGTAAATTTAATGTTAATTATTGATCTTCTGTATCATCATTTTTTTTATATTTTAAACAAAAATTCGGCCCATAGAGGGTTAAAGTATTGTCATCGATAAATCATCGATAAATTTTTGAATGAAACTTACAATTGTAAATCAGATCAAATCACTTTTAACACTAGGTTTACGGGAATAATTACTATTATTCCTTCAATAATTTCTATTATTCTTAGCAATCTTTGCTAACTTTTATTGATGGAGCAATACAAATATATCCAAATCTATTTCCCTCTCAGTTCTGTAATTTCAAATTCTGTTTGACGTATACCTGATTCCTTAGGATATGTATATTGGCAATAGATATACAAGAAATGTCCGTGAATCTAGTGTTAAAGTAATTATGAAACAGAAATCGATAATGACGAAAGATAGTGAAAAAAGAAATACTCAACTACAGATTTAATTTTAAAATACAGAGAATTCCTATATTTTATTGCGTTATACGGGAGCCTAGTGTAGTATTAAACAAAATGATTAAGAAAAAAATACTCAACCACAGATTTAATTTTAAATTACAGAGAATTCCTATATTTTATTGCGTTATACAAGAGCCCAGTGTAGTATTAAACAAAATGATCAAGAAAGAAATACTCAACTACAGCAAATTTAATTTTAAAATACAGAGAATTTCTATATTTTATTGCGTTATACGAGAGGCTAGTGTAGTATTAAACAAAATGATCAAGAAAGAAATACTTAACTACAGCACTTTTAATTTTAAAATACAGAGAATTCCTATATTTGAGTGCGTTATACGAGAGGCTAGTGTAGTATAAAAAAATGATCAAGAAAGAAATACTCAACTACAGCAAATTTAATTTTAAAATACAGAGAATTTCTATATTTTATTGCGTTATACGAGAGGCTAGTGTAGTATTAAACAAAATGATCAAGAAAGAAATACTCAACTACAGCAAATTTAATTTTAAAATACAGAGAATTTCTATATTTTATTGCGTTATACGAGAGGCTAGTGTAGTATTAAACAAAATGATCAAGAAAGAAATACTCAACTACAGCAAATTTAATTTCAAAATACAGAGGATTTCTATATTTTATTGCGTTATACGAGAGCCCAGTGCAGTATTAAACAAAATGATCAAGTAAATCATTATTTCAATGAAAACTATCTATTTACTGCGAATAGCATTACCATCCGTTATATAATTATCCAAAGGTAATCGTGGTAAACGCGTTTCACGATCGCGGTTGCATAAAATCCTCTTCTCGTTTCATTCAATCGCGGCGCATTCACGAAAGAAAATAGACGACCGCGATCTCGATTTCCTACGTATCAGATACCTGTCGGTTGCACCTGCACTTCGTCAATCGTAGACAATCGGAACCAATCTCACCCACGCGCGCCTTTTAGTCAGATCTTTCACACCTTCCGCCTATCTGCAGCTTCCAGACACTCAGACACACATTGATTATACACCTTACGGCTCTCGTATGAATAATTCGAGATTAGACGGTAATTTATGACTCTACGCTGGTTGTCGGTGAACATGGCCGTCAAAAAGGCTACCATGGCGTTGCGTTTAACCCTTTATCGCAAGTACACTATCGTCCAAAAGTTGGAGATCATTTGAGTTCACGTTGTGTCTGATTGCAGCTGATTTATTAAAATTATATGCTGTGTTTGGAGCGATATCATATGTATACAGTGTGGGTAGAATGGAATTAAATAGACTTGTTCTCACTCACAGAGAACACAATTACGTTTCTAATCCGTTACAAATTAAATGTTCAACTCTGTAAGATTATGCTCACTTTCTTCTGGTCTCTGTCTATACCATAACTCGCAATTCGTTTCTCTCTTATTCGCTTTTCTCTCATTACTCTATCACACTTTCTCACGACTGAACTCCCATTCGGACACTTCATTCGTACACAATACAATATACACAATATATTGGGTTGGCAACTAAATGATTGCGGATTTTGTCGATAAATGGTTTTAGCACATTCTTTCGTTTTATCAACGTGTCCAAAGCACCTAACCTATATTGTTTCCTTGTTGCTTAAACTTCCACCTTTAATTAGTAAGTAAATTTTATCGGTTATTTATTTAGATTCGTTTTTATCCCAATTTAAAAATGGAAAAACAAAACGCACATTTCAGACATATTTTATCGTATTTCCGAAAAGGCAGGAACGCACTGCAAGCATACAAGAAATTGTGTGCCATATATGAGGATGAAGCCTTGAAAGAAAGGCTTTATTTATTTATTTCGTTCCATACAGAATTACTTAAATCATACAATTTTTAATGACGCTGATGATGTAAAATCTCATTTAATTCAGTTTTTTGCTGGTAAAGATTAGAAGCTTTATGAACATGGAATTATGACATTGTCTGAAACATAGCAAAAGGTCATCGACAAAAACGGACAATACCTAATTTAATAAAGTCATACTTTCAAGTAAAAATTTTAAATTTTCATTCTTACTTAAAATCCGCAATCACTTAGTTGCCAACCCAATAGATATAACGAAAATGAATCAATCAGAAAGTGAAGATGATAGTTCTTCTGACGATGAAAATGTTTGAATAATAAAATATATATTTTAATTCTTTAAGTGTATGCATATTTTTATTTATTCTACACTTTATAATAAAAATACTTAATTCAGGTATTTTTTTATTTCTGACTTAAAATATTTAGGGTGCGTCTTATAATCGATGTGATATGGTAATTAGGCTAAGAAACTCTCGTATACATGTTTTATTTCTCCTCCCTCGTTCTTCGTTCGTTTTTATATAAGCTATTGCGCGCCACGTGTGCACGTTTTCTCTCATATATAATAAATTTACAAAAAACCGTGCAGATGTGTTTAAAAAACTATCCCATTACCCTTAACAGGCGAGGGCTCGATTGCTCGCGCTCTTAACGCGAATAAATTGGACGCGTAAATAGGAAACGGCCGCCGCGGCTAATCTATCGGGCCGATTCGCTTTAAAATCTGTATCCGATTGCCGATTAGGACGGAACACCGGGTTTTTGCTCCCAGGACGAGTCGAATTACGCTCGAGTTTACGAGCGCAGCGTGCGCCCAACGACATCGACATCTCGGATTCGTTGATCGTTAACCCTTTGCCTTAAAACAACGTGTGGGAGACGTGATTCAACTTCTGTGCCTAAAATGAGAACCTTGTATCAGGCATGTGATGTCCTTTTCTGGCCAAAAGTGAAAAACTCGTTAAAAAACGTTGTCTTGCATCCTATGGAACAACAGCGAGAAGTTTTCCTTGGAATATTTGAATGCATCATTTATCAAATCGATTAACTCCCTTAACCCTTTCGCTTCGAGCGCCGCTTATAAGCCATCCATTCCATCAATAACAAAGGATCCAGATTCAGCTTATATATCCTTCTATATGACCCAAAACTTAAATTTTAATTTTAAAAGATGTTAGGACTAGAATGTACCTACTACAACGATTGAAGTAAAACTGAGAATAACGATTACGGTGATCGATCAATAACCATGGATTCCATCAATATAATTCAGATCAATAACAAAGGATCCAGACTCAGCTTATATATCTTTCTATACGACACGAAATTTCATTTTAATTTTGAAAAGTGTTAGGAACAGAATGTACCTACTACAACGATTGAAGTAAAACTGAGAATAACGATTACGGTGATCGATCAATAACCATGGATTTCATCAATAACAAAGGATCCAGATTCAGCTTGTATGTCCTTCTATATGACACGAAACTTAAATTTTAATTTTAAAAGATGTTAGGACTAGAATGTACCTGTTACAACGATTGAAGTAAAACTGAGAATATCGATTACGGTGATCGATCAATAACCATGGATTCCATCAATATAATTCAGATCAATAACAAAGGATCCAGACTCAGCTTATATATCCTTCTATATGACAATTTTAATTTTAAAAGATATTAGGGATAGAATGTACCTACTACAACGATTGAAGTAAAACTGAGAATAACGATTACGGTGATCGATCAATAACAAAGGATACAGATTCAGCTATAGATCCTTCTATATGACCGAAAACTTAAATTTTAATTTTAAAAGATGTTAGGACTAGAATGTACCTACTACAACGATTGAAGTAAAACTGAGAATATCGATTACGGTGATCGATCAATAACCATGGATTCCATCAATAACAAAGGATCCAGATTCAGCTTGTATATCCTTCTATATGACACGAAACTTAAATTTTAATTTTAAAAGATGTTAGGACTAGAATGTACCTGTTACAACGATTGAAGTAAAACTGAGAATATCGATTACGGTGATCGATCAATAACCATGGATTCCATCAATATAATTCAGATCAATAACAAAGGATCCAGACTCAGCTTATATATCCTTCTATATGACAATTTTAATTTTAAAAGATGTTAGGGATAGAATGTACCTACTACAACGATTGAAGTAAAACTGAGAATAACGATTACGGTGATCGATCAATAACAAAGGATACAGATTCAGCTTATAGATCCTTCTATATGACACGAACTTAAATTTTAATTTTAAAAGATGTTAGGACTAGATGTACCTACTACAACGATTGAAGTAAAACTGAGAATATCGATTACGGTGATCGATCAATAACCATGGATTCCATCAATAACAAAGGATCCAGATTCAGCTTGTATATCCTTCTATATGACACGAAACTTAAATTTTAATTTTAAAAGATGTTAGGACTAGAATGTACCTGTTACAACGATTGAAGTAAAACTGAGAATATCGATTACGGTGATCGATCAATAACCATGGATTCATCAATATAATTCAGATTAATAACAAAGGATCCAGATTCAGCTTGTATAGCCTTCTATATGACACGAAACTTAAATTTTAATTTTAAAAGACGTTAGGACTAGAATGTACCTACTACAACGATTGAAGTAAAACTGAGAATAACGATTACGGTGATCGATCAATAACAAAGGATACAGATTCAGCATATAGATCCTTCTATATGACCGAAAACTTAAATTTTAATTTTAAAAGATGTTAGGACTAGAATGTACCTACTACAACGATTGAAGTAAAACTGAGAATATCAATTACGCTGATCGATCAATAACCATGGATTCATCAATATAATTCAGATCAATAACAAAGGATCCAGATTCAGCTTGTATATCCTTCTATACGACACGAAATTTCATTTTAATTTTGAAAAGTATTAGGAACAGAATGTACCTACTACAACGATTGAAGTAGAAATGAGAACACCAAGAGCGAACACTGTGCGTTTCAAGGAAGGACAACGCTAACTGACTAGACGAGACTGTAAATTAAAGACAACAACGATACCACTCGTAACCTCTTCGTCCACGATCCCTCGAGGGTCGATTCGTTCGTGAGCCACGCAATGGCATGGTCGCAGCTTAAAAGCGCGTGTCGCGGACTTTCGTGACGCGATAATTACCGTACGAAAGCGTTGCCGCGAGCCGATTATTGTAAAAGGGACTGATTGTGAGTGAGACACGGTGGCGGGTCAGCCAGTTTTATCGTTGGGATATCGAACTGTGACTATTTCGAGCATGTCTACTGTATCCTTCGTGTCGACTATGCTAGATTGCTATTACAGCGCTTTATGCATGGTTTATGGATAGTTTTTATGTACAAAGAAGAAATATTCAAAATATATTTCACATAAAACACGCATTTTATTTAGGTAATCGAAACAAATTTTCATTTAGAAATTATTTCTTCGATTGTGTTTACGAAGGTATAAACTCGCGTAAACGTTAATTATGAATACACAAAATATTAATTTTATAATTTACTAGGTGTACCCGTTCATTACTACTACTAATTAAATGTTATTTTGATATTTTTGGGATATTTGTTCGGGAGCACCTAGAACCCCAACTCTGATTTTAAAAATAATTTTCAGAAACCTTTCCGGGGATGTACCTAATAATTTCCCAAATTTTCACGGCGATTGAATGTATGGTTTTTGAATCTATCGAGTACAGACAGACAGGCTGACACACATTCATTTATATATGTACAGATTATAATTAATTTATTATAAAAGGTGAAATAAATCTCTGTTTGGGTTCTATCTAATTAGTGATATTTATAGAAGCGTGAATTTGCACATAAATCCGCGGTCTAATCATGATATTAGCAATGTTTCTGTAATGGATCTATGACACTCGATTGTGACTTCCTTTCTTAGTATTCTTAATGACTTAAATGCTTTATACTATTTTCCTGTTTTGTTTATTAAATTGGCATGATATCGCAGTTGATCAATAGCCCATTGATCAGAAATTATTTTCCTGACATGCCAGGTATTTTTTTATTTAAAATGTACAGGATGATACAAGAAACATCTCTAAGTCTTTAGGAGCTTATAGTAATAGGTATTGAAACTGATTATTTTTTACTAAAATATAATTATGTTATCACTCGTAAGTGAGTTTTTTGACGCAAGGAACTGATTTGAAAATACATCAATTAATTAAATAAATCCAAGGTGAAAGATTGTATTATAAAAAATTATTACCGATATTAATAAAGAAGTGTGAAAGTGAAAGAATTTTAACACCTCACCACTGAATATTAATTTATATTATTTCTAATCTTCAATTAGTCTTAAACCTTAAACCTTTCTCATTTTTAACAATGCTTAGAATAGAAGAAAAATAATATATACATAATCCTTTAAATTTGTTATAACTTATTTATAATTTATTTATAATTCTACATTAATAACTTCAGTTTAAAAATTAAATTAAGTTAGAGTCGATAAATGTGTGTGCACCTTCTTTCATCATACATATACTACATAGTACAAGTCAGTACTATTTTAATCCATTTTGTACGAGTCCAATCGTAACTCAATAGTGAATAAATATAAATGAATAAAAAAACAAAGTTAACGAAACATTACGTCATATCGTCACCATTGCTTTTACTAATCGACCAATTTAAATAATTAATATCCTCAAAGTGTCTCTAAAATGCAAAACTCTTAATTCATCTGAGTGTTTAATTTCGTATTCCACGTGGAGTGGAGCTAATAACACTGTGATCGACAATTTGTATGCGTTGTGGCTAACGATTCAAAGATTTTTCGCGGATGAATCACCGGTTCGGTCGAAGCTCCGATATTTCTGTTCAAATCATCATTGACAATTTCTTCCCCCTCACCTTTTCTCCTTTTCCTTTTTTTTCAAACGAACTATTATTAACCCTTATGACTCCAAATGTACCCCTCAAGCACCACGAATATAATTAATAATAAACATATTGTAATCAAAATTATATTACTTCTAAAATAAATAAAGATTGTTTAGAATGACTTTAATATTATTATTTACACGTCATTGTAGCATTTAACCCTTATAGCTCCAAGTGTGCTTCTCAAACATCCCCAATATAATTAATAATATAAATATTGCAATCAAAATTATATTACTTCTGAAATGAATAAAGATTGTATTGAATGACTTTAATATTATTATTTACACGTCATTGTACATTTAACCCTTATAGCTCCAAGTGTGCTTCTCAAACATCCCCAATATAATTAATAATATAAATATTGTAATCAAAATTATATTACTTCTGAAATGAATAAAGATTGTTTCGAATGACTTCAATATTATTATTTACATATCACTGTAGCATTTAACCCTTATGACTCCAAATGTACCCCTCAAGCACCACGAATATAATTAATAATAAACATATTGTAATCAAAATTATATTACTTCTAAAATAAATAAAGATTGTTTAGAATGACTTTAATATTATTATTTACACGTCATTGTAGCATTTAACCCTTATAGCTCCAAGTGTGCTTCTCAAACATCCCCAATATAATTAATAATATAAATATTGCAATCAAAATTATATTACTTCTGAAATGAATAAAGATTGTATTGAATGACTTTAATATTATTATTTACACGTCATTGTACATTTAACCCTTATAGCTCCAAGTGTGCTTCTCAAACATCCCCAATATAATTAATAATATAAATATTGTAATCAAAATTATATTACTTCTGAAATGAATAAAGATTGTTTCGAATGACTTCAATATTATTATTTACATATCACTGTAGCATTTAAAGTCTGACACTTAAAAACTTGCAAGTCAAAACATGGCGATAATAAGTTGAAGTTGCCCGTCGATATTCACACTCAAAAGTAGGAGTGTTAAGGGTTAATTACACACACACACACATTAAAATTCCACTAAAACCCACTCGATGTTTCCACGGTGCGGTGAGGCAACGATTTCTTCGAATATCCATCCACTCGTCACTCCTTGAAAACCTTTTATCGATTCAGAATAGTTCTCGCGAGCATAATTAGTAATTAAACGTTGCATCCTGGATTTTCCGCGCGCTCGAATCGCTTCAACGAAACGCGATCCTCGTCCTCTTTCCTCGTGTTCGAGTACGATTTCGTTCTAACAAAAACGAAAAAAAAAAGAAAAAACCGGCGACCACGATAGACGCAAGCGAAAAAAAAAACGAAAATTTTAGAACGATCGATAGAATTCTGGGGCGAGGTCATCGCAAAACGATGACATGCTTTCGGATTCCGCAGAAAGAATCAGTCACGAGCGTGGTCGTCGTCGGCGGCGGTGTTTCCGACTCTTTTACACGCGTGCATAATTTAAAGGTGGCGTAATGAACGCTACGCGTTCGGCACGGTGTTAATTGACGAGGAGACGATTACGGCATATCGTGAACAAGATGGTTCGTTAGTCATGATCTGCGTCATTTGCCGCGCTCGAAGGACGGGCACGTTGTCGAAGCGCTGATGAAACGCGACGGCATAATAAATCAACTGGAAATTAAAAGACCGCCAACGGAATCGGGCCACGAAAATGTATTTCGGTGAGACTCGCGGGATCTCGCTCTAAACGCGAATTCGAGGAGCTTCGCATGCGACAGGGTAATTTAACCCTCTACGGGCCCGTGTAACTTTCAGGTCACACGTTAATTTATTGACATTTTAACAAATAATTTGTTAAATTTTCATGAGCTGGCGTAAACATATTATTTATGTTCTATAACGTAAAAATTGTTTAACACTAGAACTACCAAACCAGTCAAAATGACCAATTGGTGATTATTCATAGAAACCTTATAAATTCACTGTGATAAAGCTGCCAAAATTTACTATCTAAGGAAAATAATGAGACGAATACAGGTGCCCCTCGACTTTCGCACATTTTTAAAAATTCAACTTTTTAACACTAGAATTACCAGAATAGTCAAAATGACCTATTCATGATTATTCATAGAAACTTTATAAATTCACTGTGATAAAGCTTCCAAAATTTACTATGTAAGAAAAACCCATCGACTTTAGCACAATTCCCTATTTTGTACATGTTTAAAAATTCTACTTATTAACACTAAAACTACCAAAGCAGTCAAAATGACCAATTGGTGATTATTTGTAGCAGATTTATAAATTCACTGTGGTAAAGCTTCCAAAATTTACTATCTAAGGAAAATAATGAGACCAATACAGGTGCCCCTCGACTTTCGCACATTTTTAAAAATTCAACTTTTTAACACTAGAATTACCAGAATAGTCAAAATGACCTATTCATGATTATTCATAGAAACTTTATAAATTCACTGTGATAAAGCTTCCAAAATTTACTATGTAAGAAAAACCCATCGACTTTAGCACAATTCCCTATTTTGTACATGTTTAAAAATTCTACTTATTAACACTAGGACTACTAGAGAAGTCACGATGACTAATTGGTGATTATTCATAGCAACTTTATAAATTCACTGTGGTAAAGCTTCCAAAATTTACTATGATTTTCTGCAGAAGGTATAAATAACGATTCGTTTTCTATGTGTTCGGTATATTTTTCCATGTAATTTTCAATTTGATTTCTTCCATGCAAATAAGTACACTTTAATTGTCGGTAGTTCTAGTGTTAAACTGGAAAATTGTGTTTTCATCAACATATATAGGATCATAATTATTGATTTTTCGTTCCATCATTTTTTTTTATATTTAAATCAAAAATTTGGCTCATAGAAGGTTAATTGCTGGGAAATCGAAATCGGTTGCAGAGTCGAGGTTTTACGATTTAGGGATATCTTTGTGAATTGGTATTAAAACAATAGTACTAACAAAAGATAGAAAGATAGGTAACAAAAGATTTTTCTTTACTATTGGGGCTTGTAAATTTCGATGGGATCTTCGTGGATCTTCTCCCTTTCACGCACTTTAATACAAAACGGACGCCAAATTCAACGATCCACTAACAAGAATATGTAATAATGTTAATCTAATATAAATCATGATAAACTGGACGTTTTCTTAGATTCTGTTTTTAGTAGTTGACAAACGGGTAGAATGATCTACAACTGCAACTGAAGAACGACCACGACCTAGGTTTGCTACTTCCTTGTTTCTTAACTGATACTTTATGTATTTATAACCATTTACACTTACATTTACTTGTTCGAAATGGGCATATGTTTGTAAAATAAATAAAAAAAGAAGAAAGAAACCAACTTTTTACCAATTTCTTATTACCAGTTGACTGATATATGAATATATTTGCTTAACACTAGATTTATGGGATCCGTCAAATTGACGGGTTTTGAACTTCATGAATTAAATTTGCAAAGATTATTACTGTTAATTTGCACTCCTAATATAAGGAATTGCATGATAAACAAAATTTGCATTCTGTGTTAATCAATGAATAGTGTTCTACTATAATAACAATAAAAATTAATGTACAGACAATATTTGCAGACCATAAAACTATGTTCCACATTGTGTCGAACTAATAGTTACTATTATTCTTAGCAATTGTTAGTTATTATCGATGAAGTGATACAAATATACCCTAATCTATTTCCTTCTCAATTCAGAAATTTGAAATTCTGTATGATGTACACCTATTTCTTGATATATGTATATTACAAATAGATATACAAGAAACAACCGTAAATTTAGTGTTAATTAGAAATTTGAATTTTGCTTTCTTTTATTTGTGTCCTCAATATCAAGAACGTCTGTTAATTATGAAACATTTTGTTGCAGTTTAATTGGACTCGGTCAAAATTAGCTCGAGGGTCAAGGTGAATCTTGCAATTAGTAAGCTCGCGGAAAGAGGTCAAATAAAAATTGGACACTCCAAAATATTGACCGTAGTAATTAGTAGAATTATAAATATCTACTTGAAAAGTAGTAAACGTTTTAGGAATTTCCGGTCCTGTTTATTTTTACTCGCCTAATGTACCGTACTTCCTTAGCTGTTAATTTGAATTTTGCTTTGTGCTATTTTTGTCTTCTGTGTATCCGCACGCTTATTCCCGCCAATTCAAATTATTGCGAATTCAATCTTACTTTTTTCTCTTGCAATCAACATAACATCGGTTATATTGATTGCAACTTGTACAATTACCATTTCGAAGGAAGGAAAATTTACTACGCACTTAACATGATTGCATATTTAGCTCATTTGTATTACTATGTCCTCCATCTCCTTGTGTATTCGATACGATAAAAAGTTTGACTTTAAAATTTAATCAAATTTCAATGTATTTACAGTGATTCACGAAATTTATCAAATATTTTCCTTCATTCTCATATTTTTTTTTTCTTTTTACGTTTATCCCAGATATAGTTGCTGGTTATATTGTAACAGCAATTAAATTATTTTAGTTATTACAATGATTATTCCAACAATTTCGATTTAAAAGTTTAGAAAATGTATACAAGAACGTTTACCTGCAAAAATAATTAAATATGATAATTTACAGCTGCATTTGACAAAAATGTGTGTTAATTTATTTCAACTCAATTATCTGATTCTTTATACATACATCGGAGACTTAGCCACTAATTTCCAGAAACAACTTAAACGGTATTATTTTCAGAAATCAATGAATAATTCTTTCCATTCACAGGAATTGACTGTAGCCAGAATATAGAATGCTAAATTTACAACGATTATAATACCGTTGCACTCTGAGAGCGTAGACCCCAAAAATCCGTGCCTCTGGAACAACTTTCAATTAACACCACCCGCTGGTCACGATTCGTCGTGGATCCCGAGGTGCGCGGCGCGAAAACGTGGACAACGCTGAAATTTATAGGTGCATAAATATCGTTCAATAAAACGTCGTCTGTCCCTGTCACGGGGATGGCGAATTAACGTCGGTAAAAAATAAATGACCGATGAATAATACCGGGCAGAAGATAGAACGGACTGGAATTCGAGAACAAGAAGCGCACAGGTGACGGTCACGGGGGAGGGAGGAGGGGGTGGGGTTGGCAATAATATTTAAAAATAGAGACAGCCAGGCAGAGGCGATGGCGAAGGAAATCATAATAATAATTTGTGAAACTAAGCTGAGCCTCGTTGCGCACAGATAGATGGATGTACAAATAGAGGGAGGAGGGGGAGAGCAAATGAGAAAGAGAGAGAGAGAAGAGAAGAGAGAAAGAGGGAGGAGAGAGATACAAAGAATGAGAGAGAAAAGAGAGAAAGGGAGAGGGAGAGAGATACAAAGAATGAGAGAGGGAGAAGAGAGGAAAACAGAGAAAGAGGGAGTGGGAGAGGGAGAGGGAGAGAAGAGAGGAAAAGAGAGAAAGAAAGGGAGAGAGGTACATAGAATGAGAGAGAGAAGAGAGGAAAAGAGAGAAAGAGAGGGAGAGAGGTACAAAGAATGAGAGAGACAGAGAGAGCAGAGAGGGAGTGGGAGCGAGATACAATGAATGAGAGAAAGAGGGAGAGAAGAGAGGAAAAGACAGAGATGGAGTAGGAGAGAGATACAAAGAATGAGAGAAAGAGAGAGAGAGAGGAAGAGACAGAGATAGAGTGGAAGAGACATACAAAGAATGAGAGAGAAAGAGAGAAAAGAGAGGAGGAGAGACTAAGAATAAAAGGAAAAGAGAGATACAAGGAAAGAAAGAGAGATATAAATGAGATAGGAAGGAGGGAGCAAGATAATAAGAGGGAAAGAGAGACACAAAGACAGAAAGAAACACATAATAAACAGAGGAGGAAATGAGCAAGAGACTGAGAATAAGAGGAAAAGAAAGATACAAACAGAGAAACACAGAAGGAGAAATAGAGAGACGGAGAAGAGGGAAAGAGAGACGCAGGAAAGTTCGCTCTGGCTGGCAAATTCGAAATGTTTCGCAACAGGTGTTGCGGAAATTTGGTACGTTCGCGGCTGAAACTTAAGCCGTGCAATCGTGTAACACGGAGGGAAACACTTGTTGCCAACAAGTTCGAAATTTACAGTTCGCGGCTCTACCAGCCGCGGAAAAACCGTCCGCGAACAGTTGCCGCGTGCTTTTTCTGACGTTCGACAGCTGCCTGACAAGAACTGCCGGATGCACTGCACCGACTTCGACACTTTTTGCAACGCATCCTTCGTTTTTTCCCCGCCCCTTTTCGGCGCTACGCGTAGACGTTGCTTTACAGAGGAAGAGGTTAGACGAAGCTTCGAGTTCTGTCGGAAACGGTGAAGCAACTGCGTTTCAAAAGTATTAGGGAACTTAGAAAATTTTAAGTAAGTTTAAAAAGTCGTCAGGAAATTGCAGACGCCTTTCCAAAATTGTTACTTGATTTACCGTTTTGGGTCATTTAACCCTTTGCACTCGAGAGGTGACCGTTAGTCGTTTAACGATACTAACTTCAAAAATTTTCAAATTCGAAATATTTACTATGATTCACGTACATTAAACTTCATTTAGTTTAGTTAAGTCGTATATTAAAATTTACATATATGACTATTTAACGTCCGGGTCTGAACTAACGACTGAAAATTTGCGAAACTATCATCTGGTGACTTAGTCGTCTAATGATATTATCTTCAAAAATGTTCAAATTCGAAATATTTACTATGATTCACGTATATTAAACTTCATTTAGTTTAGTTAAGTCGTGTATTAAAATTTACATATATGACTATTTAACGTCCGGGTCTGAACTAAAGTCTGAACATTTGCGAAACTATCATCTGGTGACTTAGTCGTCTAATGATATTATCTTCAAAAATTTTCAAATTCGAAATATTTACTATGATTCACGTATATTAAACTTCATTTAGTTTAGTTAAGTCGTGTATTAAAATTTACATATATGACTATTTAACGTCCGGGTCTGAACTAACGACTGAAAATTTGCGAAACTATTATCTGGTGACCGTTAGTCGTTTAACGATACTAACTTCAAAAATTTTCAAATTCGAAATATTTACTATGATTCACGTACATTAAACTTAATTTAGTTTAGTTAAGTCGTGTATTAAAATTCACATATATGACTATTTAACGTCCGGGTCTGAACTAAAGTCTGAACATTTGCGAAACTATCATCTGGTGACTTAGTCGTCTAATGATATTATCTTCAAAAATTTTCAAATTCGAAATATTTACTATGATTCACGTATATTAAACTTCATATAGTTTAGTTAAGTCGTATATTAAAATTTACATATATGACTATTTAACGTCCGGGTCTGAACTAAAGTCTGAAAATTTGCGAAACTATCATATGCTAGGATTACGATGTCCAATGAGAGGGGATAGCCGAGTGCAAAGGGTTAATATTATACATGAAACAAGCTTTTGAGAGTTGGAATAGCATGTAAGGAAGACATTAACACGTTCGTCGTCCAACGTGATTCGATTGAGTTTCTGGCTGAGCCCAAATCCGATTGCATAGAAAACTGGGGTTAAAAAAATATAAAAATAGCAGAAGTTTTAATTTTTTATTTTTATTTCATGTATTTTATATTTATATGTGTTATACTTCAATACTTGTTCCATTGAATTCCTTTTAAGATTCCAATTTAAAATCATATTTAACTTTAAGAAAAAGAGTGTCACCCAAATATGGATGACGTGGCGACGAACGTGTTAAAATAATGGTTTTGTGGAAACTATATTTGTAGATCGATGATAAGAGAAATCTTAGTAATCGAATTGGTTTTTCAAATGAAACTCAGCAAGCCTCTTTATATCTATAATATGTATAAGTCTTTAATAGTGAAGCACGTACACCATAAAGCTATTTGAGAACTTAGAAAATTTTAAGTAAGTTCAAAAAGTCGTCAGGAAATTGCAGAAGGTTTTCCAAAATTATTACTTAATTTATCGTTTTGGGTCGTTTAATATTATACATGAAACGAACTTTTGAAAGTTGGAATATCATGTAAGGAAGACATTAAAATAATGGTTTCGTGAAAGTTGTATCTGTAGATTCAATGATGAGAGAAATCTTAGTAATCGAATTGAGTTTTTCAAATGAAACTCAGCAAGCCTTTATATCTATAATATGTATAAATTTTTAATAAATTAAATACAATC
Organism: Tetrapedia diversipes; assembly: GCA_033822845.1. Classification (NCBI taxonomy): domain Eukaryota; kingdom Metazoa; phylum Arthropoda; class Insecta; order Hymenoptera; family Apidae; genus Tetrapedia; species Tetrapedia diversipes. The sequence continues at coordinate 46,303 of JAOPTO010001401.1, read as the reverse complement.
GACTAACAAACTGTTCGTATAAATAAATAATACTAAATACAAAAGCTTTGTGTGGTAGGTATCCGTGTACGAAAGAGACTTTCTTCAATATTGTTTAACTTCGCTGAATTCGGTTTACAATCATGTGAAGTGATATTTAAGCTTTAAAAAGTCTCGTCGAAAGCATAATTAATTTTGTATCTTCCAAATTTACAAATACAAAACTCGGAGAAATATAATTGGAATGTTTGAACAAAGGACCGGTTTTCCTTTCATATTCGCTAATTGTAAGCCCATGGTGAAGTTCTATTGTAACTTCAATTCTAAGTAATAATGTACGCTATTGTAAATAAGAGAGGAGGATAGAAATCCTCTAATTATACGTACACTTTGCTAATTTTTAACTTCTTAGAATTATTATTCATCTTTTATTGTATTTTAAAAGAATAGCTCGTTTCAACAGTAAGATTTACCGATTAAAAAATACATTTGTTATACAGATCTTCTAATAAATTAAATATTCATTTTATTTTATTTTATTACTGATGATTAAACATTTATTTTGTTTTATTTTATTTTATTAGTAATGGACAAACAATAATTTTATTTTATTTTATTTTATTAGTAATGGACAAACAATAATTTTATTTTATTTTATTAGTGATGATTAAACATTTATCTTATTTTATTTTATTAGTGATGATTAAACATTTATCTTATTTTATTTTATTAGTGATGATTAAACATTTATCTTATTTTATTTTATTTTATTAGTAATGGTCAAACAGTAATTTTATTTTATTTTACTAGTGATGATTAAACATTAATTTTATTTTATTTTATTTTATTAGTAATGGTCAAACAGTAATTTTATTTAATTTTATTAGTAATAATTATACATTTAACTTATTTAATGTAACTAGTGATGATTAAACATTTATTTTATTTTATTTTATTAGTGATGATTAAACATTTATTTCATTTTATTTAACTAGTGTTGATTAAACATTTATTTCATTTTATTTTATTAGTGATGATTAAACATTTATTTTATTTTATTTAACCAATATAAATATTTAACTGGCCTATCTATCATTCCTTAACGATCATTTCTCACAATTTTCCAGTTGTTGCTCTTTATTATATCTGTTGAAAATTAGTAACCGTTGATCGAACCCAATTATTACTTTCACACGAATTAAAGAGAAAGCAAGGGAACAGGATCGATCGCATTTTGAAACATAAATCAGTCATCGGTTGTCGAAAGGTAGGAACGCAGGAGCGAAATGTCGATCGCAAAAAAGGCGAGCATTTTCTCTGTCCGGTTCCTCTGCGCTCGTTGTTCGATCGTTAATTGTGCAACGGTTCGCCGGGATCAGGCGCATTGTAACGATTCACAATGAAACGCTTCCGCGCGCCGAAAACGGCGCTGCCTTTCCCACAGGAATCGTTCACGCATAAAAACCGAACGACGAAATAATTACTGGCCGTTAATCCCGACTGTAACGCTTGGCAGTAAAATAATTTACACCCGAGCTGAGCAAACCGTCTGTTCATTACGATTCATAGAAATCACTTTCTCTTCGATGATTTTTGACGCTGAGCATAGCGGAGCAGGAACAAAAAGAATGATTGTAAGATTGCGAAATCATATTCTGTTATGCGTTTTATGGGAGAATATAACGTTCTTGGTCTGCTTGAATACGCATGGTGGAATTTTAAGGCGTGAAAATTCACGCCATTTTTCTTTTTAATTTAAAAATATTACTTTGAAACTTTGCTGCTATTTTAATACAATGCCCTCTATAAATTAGAAAAGGAAGCTTAATTTCCATTAGATGAATGAGAAACTTCCGCTAAATAACTATTCAGTTGTTTAAAAAGTGAATAATGATCTTTTAGAAGTAAAAATTTGAAGAAGAATTCAACACCTTTTAAGAAAATGGTATTTTCAAGTTATCTTGAAACTTTGCTACTATTTTAATATAACTTCTTCTATAAATTAGAAAAGGTAGCTTAATTTCCATTAGATGAATGAGGAACTTCCGCTAAATAACTACTGAGTTGTTTAAAAAGTGAATAATGATCTTTTAGAAGTAAAAATTTGAAGAAGAATTCAACACCTTTTAAGAAAATGGTGTTTTCAAGTTATCTTGAAACTTTGCTACTATTTTAATATAACTTCTTCTATAAATTAGAAAAGGTAGCTTAATTTCCATTAGATGAATGAGGAACTTCCGCTAAATAACTACTGAGTTGTTTAAAAAGTGAATAATGATCTTTTAGAAGTAAAAATTTGAAGAAGAATTCAACACCTTTTAAGAAAATGGTGTTTTCAAGTTATCTTGAAACTTTGCTACTATTTTAATATAACTTCTTCTATAAATTAGAAAGGGTAGCTTAATTTTCATTAGATGAATGAGGAACTTCCGCTAAATAACTACTGAGTTGTTTAAAAAGTGAATAATGATCTTTTAGAAGTAAAAATTTGAAGAAGAATTCAACACCTTTTAAGAAAATGGTGTTTTCAAGTTATCCTGAAACTTTGCTACTGTTTTAATATAATTTCTTCTACAAATCAGAACCAATAATTTAATTTTCATTAAATAACTGAAGAAGTTCCACTAAATAGTTATTGGATTGCTAAAAAAGTTGGTAACGATTTTTTAAAAGTAGAATCTCAAGAGTTCAACGACTTTTAGGAAAATGGAATTTTCAAGTTACTTGAAAAATAACGAAAGCTTGTGAAAAAATGATTTGTAATTTATTGGATAACAAAATAATTCTAACAAAATATAAGGTTTCCTTCTCCTAAAATTTCTGTATGAATTTTTTGAACAATTCAATATTAAGGTACTATTCAGTAATTAGCAATTTATAATAAAAAATAGACATGCTAAATTTTCTCAAATTTTACTCAGTCCATGAATCACTTTTATTCAATTAATTATAAACGTCATTAATTTCTAAATTTTGAATTACTTCTACAGATAGCCCCCTTACAACACGATCAATTAGTGTTACCGGAGACAACTTAAACTTTCATTCTGCAATTTGTAAAAATTTGTCTTCAAGTAGCTGAACGGAACACATGTACGTTTCTACAAAGAAGAGGATTAAGTCATTAATCGGATTACAAACTTGGTGAAAGTATAGTTGAGAAATTTTTATTTGGTCGAAGAATAGGGCCAAGTGGAATGATTGATGGATCGATGATTAAAAGCTTAATAAAAAAACAAGAATCTTCAACGAACAAACACTGATTTGTTCACGCTTTCAAAATCTCAATACTAAGGTATACAATGTTAATCATGAAATTGCCCGTTAATTATAAATCATCAACTACATTAGACATTACAAATAAATACCAAATAGTTCATTTTAATTATTTATCCCATATGATAAATTTTCTAACCAGTTTCAAACTCAGTAAAAGATAAGAACCATTCCATGGATGTAACACAATCGAATAATATAATTACTAAATATCATTAATAAATCTAAACTAATATAATTCCTAAATATAATTAATAAATCTAAACTAATATAACTCCTAAATATAATTAATAAATCTAAACTAATATAATTCCTAAATATAATTAATAAATCTAAACTAATATAATTACTAAAAATAATTAATAAATCTAAACTAATATATTTACTAAATATAATTAATAAATCTACACTAATATAACTACTAAAAATAATTAATAAATCTAAACTAATATAATTCCTAAATATAATTAATAAATCTAAACTAATATAACTCCTAAATATAATTAATAAATCTAAACTAATATAATTCCTAAATATAATTAATAAATCTAAACTAATATTATTACTAAATATAATTAATAAATCTGAACTAATATAATTATTAAATATAATTACAAAATACAGGTATGATGTGATAAATTTTAAGCAAAATAGGAAAAAATTTTTAACGAGAAACTGAATATTTAGGAAATGTTGCTAAAACTTTTGCAGAGAAATAAGAACTCAAAGAATGCATGCGTAAATCAGAGTGGCTGAATGACGACCACAAGTGTGTATATTCAAGCATGTGCAGGGGTAACTATACTTTGGGTTAGATTGGTCAGTGTCTGATGAGGGTGGAATTTTAGAGACAACATCGAGCACAGCTCAACGAGAGGTTTACATTCACTTGTACAACGATCGTTAACCTTCTAGAGATTACTAAACTGTGGAATTTTATGCATTTATGAAATATTTAAATGTGTAAAATAGCTCACAGTGGCAACAATATGCAAAAATATACAAGACATCGAAAATAAACTGCTGGTTATAATATTATATATAAACGGTGAAACAGATCTTTATTTGATTTCCACTTTTTTACTTGATCTCATAAAAATCCGCAGCTTAGAGATTACAGAAATTTAATTAGCAACCGAAAGCAATTTATGTTACCGTGCAATAATATTTTATGCAAACTATATCACTATATATAAAAATACACGCAGCACTGTATTACTTTTTATAAATAACTAGCCACAATTTTATTAATTTAACAGACTGAAAATATTATTGTTACACTGAAATACAGTGAGTAACCAAGATTTTCAACGTGCTTTCCAAGAACACGCTAAATATCATTTTTCTTTTAATATGGAACGCATAGAAAAATAACGCTAACAGTATATTCTAATCGCAAAGTTCTATAATTTTTATAATTACAATCAAAGAACAATTTTTATAATTACTTTTATGGTACAAAATGCAGTAAAACGTACCTCTGTTGAAGACAGAGGCATTCGCAAAACTGAAAACCATCGTAATCTCCGCAAAAAGGATTCACTCGATTTACCAAAACTTCAGTTCCACGATAATTAACTTCTTCTACCCGAACAAAACGATCCAAAAGTCAACCATCCCGCCCTCTGCAAAAAAATGTAAGGAAGAAAAAACACGAAATCCTCGGTGAACGAGCTTATCGCGCCGGGGAAACAGCGCATTCCTGCGCAACCTCATTAAAGCGCCATCAAACGTAATTGGCATCGAATTTTCGAGTCCACGTGTATATTAATTTCATATCAGCTCCCTTCATCCTATCTGCAACTCGAACATTTCCACTTGTTTCGAAATGTTAAACGCTACAGTCGGTGGCAAAAATCTTTAAAACCTTTTCTTCAAATTCAAACAAGAATTTTGGATCCCGACTTCGTGAGGGTTAATGAATTTGTCAGTGAAAATGAGGTAAATTCTGAAAAGCTGCAATAGATATTCATTATGTTTGTTTATCAGGATACATAAATAAATCAGAAATACAAAATCCTGGAATATGCTGTAGAACTACCATGGATATATCGTAATGCACAAAATTTGTCGTTGTAATTATTATAAACACAAATTTTATTGGTACGATATACCCATGGTAACAATATTTTTGTCTTTCACACAGTTGTGCTTTTACTTTATTCATATCGTTTTATAAACAAATATAAGAATGATTGTTGTTTCATCGAAAACTATAGAATTTTCTCTAAATTAACTGGTTGTTAAACGATCGTTAACCCTTTGCACCCAAGAGGCAAATTTTTCAACTTCAAAACTTTGAAACTGTGGATCATTGAAATTAAACAGAACTAATTAAACTGGAATATAATACTTAATTTTCATAATGTACATATAATAACACTTCTGCAATTTATACAAACCAATACTGAAACTTTTAAACACGTCTACTTAAATTCGCAAATTTGTAAAAATGTAATATCATTTAAGTATTGCTATTGCTTCTAGCAATTTTTACTAACTTTTATTGATGAAGAATCAGAATCATTTTCCTTCGGTTCAAAAGCAAAAGAATGCAATGCCTGAAATACTCCTTATCGAAGTCCAAATTGTTTACTGCTATTAGGTGAAATTATGCCAAGTTGTCATTGATTGTTTTAATGTTCTTTAGAGTATAATGTTGTGCTACTTTTAAAGCACCATAGGGCAGGAAAGGTATTTTAATTTGAATGGAAGTTACAAAGCGTTAAATGCAAAGACACCGAATTATTTTGCACACCTAATATGTGTACATATCATAAAAGACATTCGTGAGGTGATTGTTAATCGTCAAATAATACTAACTTAAAAAATTTTCAAATTTGGAATATTTATTAAAATTCGCTTATTTTGAATGTTATTTAGTTTAGTTAAATGATATACTAAAATTTACATATATGACTATTTAACTTCTGACTCTGATTAATAAGCAAATTAGCTAAAAACCTGAAAATTTGCGAACCAAATTGTTGGTGACTTACAGTCGCATTTCAAGCGCAAAGGGTTAACTCTTTGCATAATTTTTCAATAATACTAACTTCAAAGATTCCCCGAATATACCAAATTATTTATTAAGATTCACTTATACTGAACTTCATTTTGTTTAGTTACCCAATATACTAAAACTTGCTTTTGTGACTATTTAACCCTTTGAATTTGAAAAGTTGCAAAGTTATCATTTGGTGACTTACAGTCCCATCTCAAATGAAAAGGATTAACCCTTTGCACTCGAGAGTTGATTCATAGTCGTCCAATAATACTAACTTCAGAGATTCTCAAATACCAAATTATTTATTAAGATTCACTTATACTGAACTTCATTTTGTTTAGTTACCCAATATACTAAAACTTGCTTTTGTGACTATTTAACCCTTTGAATTTGAAAAGTTGCAAAGTTATCATTTGGTGACTTACAGTCCCATCTCAAATGAAAAGGATTAACCCTTTGCACTCGAGAGTTGATTCATAGTCGTCCAATAATACTAACTTCAGAGATTCTCAAATACCAAATTATTTATTAAGATTCACTTATACTGAACTTCATTTTGTTTAGTTACCAATATACTAAAATTTACTTATGTGACTATTTAACCCTTTGGATTTGAAAATTTGCGAAATTATCATTTGGTGACTTACAGTCGCATCTCGAGTGAGAAGAATTAACTCTTTGCACAGTCATTCAATAATACTAACTTCAAAGATTCTCAAATACTAAATTATTTATTAAGATTCACTTATACTGAACTTCATTTTGTTTAGTTACCCAATATACTAAAATTTACTTATGTGACTATTTAACCTCTTGGGTTTGAAAATTTGCGAAATTATCATTTGGTGACTTATAGTCGCATCTCGAGTGCAAAGGTTTAATTTGCACGCCTAATAAATTAGTTCATTTAATTTCGTTGACTCTTCGGTCTTAAACTTTTGCCCGCCACTGTACATCTCGCGATGGCGCTCCGGATCCGTGGCAGCGAAGGAAAACGTGGGAACATCGCGGCGCTATAATTCGTTCCTTTATCTCCGCTTCGGAATTACGCAACGGACGGCGCGGCGGTCCGAGCGTGCGCGACGAGCGACGCGGTCTCGTGAAAACGTCCTACCGGAAGTGCGTACTTTAATTAAACGCTGTTTCCTGCCTGTCATTAGCTCGGCAGTTCACGGAGCGGGGCGCGATTAGAGCGCACAGTGGCCAAATTAGACGATCCAGATGGACAAATTTATCAACAGCCATTTTCGAACAATATCTTAACGTGGCAATTGAATTTTTTTTTTTTTATTAGATGCTGTATAACCCTATACAGGATTATTAGCAAGACAATCGAGTTTAGAGGTGTATGTGAAGCATCTTTTAGCGACCATAACGTTTTCAACCTTTTGACACATTTTGCATACGACGCTGTGCTCGCCAAAAAATTGAGTATAATGAATACAAGTTTCCATTTGTAAATTCTTAAACATTACTACAGTACCGAACAAAAGTTTAAGACCAAAGAATGAATGAAATTAAGCTAAATAATTTATAAGAAATAGCACAATAAACAAAATTTGCATTCTGTGCTAAACGATAAATAGTGTTCTGTTATAACAGCAATAAGAATGAATGCACAGACAATATTTGTAGACCATAAAACTATGTTCTACATTGTACTTTCGTCCTAAACTTTTGTCCGCTACTGTATATTTACGAGGATAAGTTTTTGTATTGGAGTTATTGTTATTATAAGGTATAAACAAATGGTAATTAAAATCAAGGTCATCTACTTGATCTTTCTAGTATCGTTTCATATATTAAATCTGCAAAAAGTAGCTTCAAGAAACGAATTTTTTTACCTAAAATTAATTAACCAAAGTAAATCGATATCCTCGAAGAAACAAAGAACACATCGTTGTAATTATTAAACTAACATCGCTTCAGCGTTCAATCCCCTCCAAGGCTACATGAAAACTGTAATTGTAACATTAAACTTTTGTCCGCCACTGTGTATAACCCTATAAATGATTATAAGCAAAAATCCCTACATTTTTGAGAATCCTACTTGATTTGTCTCGATGTCGATCGCTGATCGCGGTGCATTGGTTTATGAATTAGGCTCACGTATACGCTTCACGTGGCACGGAACGTGTTAACACATTGCGGACCAAACATTTTATTATTAACCATGCCCAGTGGCCGGGTATATTTTTGTGTCAATTATTTTTAAATTAGTGACGATTTGTTAGTAATTAAAAATCATTGTTATTTTCAACAACTACTTTAAAAATAAATGATTTTCTAATATTTTTCGATAAGTAAAAATATACCCGCTTGCAAACGTAGCGAGTTTCACTTATTTCTTCCGTTGATTAATTGATAAATTGTCCGCAAATATTTCTGTAATATTGTTAATCGTTATGTCGCTATCCATATTTTCACGGTTTCAAATGATTAACCCTTTGCGGACGAGTGTCGGATATATCCGCCCAACTCTCGCGCTGCGGCTGACGTTTGTTTGCGTAAACGACACGTATAAGATACGCATGGGTATACTAGCCTAAGAAGTCAAGTTGGCCTACATTTGTTTGTTTATGATTTTGTTAGATTTCATGAAAGACTTATTTAAATACAGCTTTAGTTTTTATAACACAAATGCGCGACGTAACTATTTTCTTTACTGCTCCGTCCGCAAAGGGTTAATCCGCAATATAAATTAGCAAAAACTGTTCTTGAATATCGTGCGGCAACTGTGCGATATGTCGTCGACGGCTTTTAACCCTTTGACTGCTAAAGGCGTATATATACGCCTTCATAAGTCCATCAATATATACGAAAAGCGTAAATATACGCCCTCTGTATTTTGTTACTATAACACCTTTATTACTGTTTTGCCGATTAATTCAACATGGAATTTATTGTCCTATGCAACCCAGCAATTAAATATGCTATTATTATTTGCCATTATTATTTTTTAAACCCTAAAAATGGTATCAAATTTCCGGGCACTGTTTTGGTCACTAGTCAGTGGACAAGTCACAGCGACTGACAAGCGAAAAACGCGCCGTCCATATTGATGGATTCGTCCAAGAGCACTCCACAGTCAAAGGGTTAATGGCGCAATATGAAAGACGAGATATCTTGTCAATGGCCCCTAACAACGAAATAGGAAAGACGAGATATCTCGTCATCCGTCCGCGAAGTGTTAATAAAAGTTAGCAAAAATTGCTAGGAATAATGGTAATTGTTTTTGAAAACTTTGCTGATGAAGTAAACCTAATATTAATATGTATCGTGCTCGTGATACGCCAGAACGAACCTTCGCGAGGACACCGTGAGGGTTATCTGGTCGATGGTTGTTTATTTTTACAACGCTGCGAGAATTACGTTAGCCGGTCTTTACGACGCTTAGTGTACCGAGGAAATTTCTGGCAACCGGAAGGCTGATGTTTCGCCAACTAAACGCCGGCACAACGCGTACTTGGGCTATTCATTCAAATCTGCTGCGATAGTATTTTCGTATCAGAGGCGTGCATTATTGCGGATTCTGCGGAGGACCGTCGTGCGTTTCGCGTTCCGATGATCAAACCAGCTCGAAACTTTGTGTTTTCTCTGTGACAGTGAGCCCTGACATAAGTTTAATACAAGAAGACAATATAAAGTATAGTGCCATGGTTCATAAATGTAAAAATGTGATCGAGTGGATGCGAGTTTAGAAAAATCTGAAGAGTGCTTAAGTTGGGCGATAGTCGTGTGAAGGTAGAATGTTTGGACTAGAGTGTTTCTAAGGCGTGAAAGATGAGCACTTGAGAAAACTGAGCGATTGAGAAATTTTGGGTGAACGTGACCGAATGCATCGAGTGAGAAAGGTTTAGAATTAGAAAGAAAGGAAATGAGTGTTTGGAAGAATATATGACATGGAAAATGTGCGCGCGAGGTAGAAAGGGTTTGACTGTGAAAGCAGAAAAAGTTTGACTGTGAAGACAGAAAAAGTTTGACTGTGAACGTAGAAAGAGTGTGATTCTGAACGTAGTAGTTGTTTATTAAATTGTTACTGTTAAATTGTTTTTAATATACATTTATTAATATTCTAATTACTTCACTTTTGTTTTAATCACGCCTGAGCCCTACCATCAACTCTACTGAGTTGTTAAAATAGAAATTTTCTTATATAAATATTATCTACACATTCATTTTTATCGTTAACAAGATAATACAGTACTTATTGATTAATGAAGAACACAAAATTTGTTTACTGTACTATTTCTCATATATTAATCATTTCATTTTTGTTGATTCTCTGGTCTTAAACCTTTGTCCGCAACTGTATCTCAGAAAACGTTCGAGTGGATTTATAGTGAAAATTTTAATTAATCAGAGCTTTCATCAAATATAATTTATCTATAACTGTTCTTTAATGTTATGTTTCATCGTTATAGAAATCCAGTTTTAATCTCAACGGTGTTTTAATTTCATTTTCCTGTCTGCTGTTTAACTGTAAAACAACTCGTCAGATGCAAATACGAGTGATAATTACAAGGAAACAGATGTTTACCATAAAAAAAAATACGTCGTTGTATAGAAGAAGTATAGTATTTATTGTTGACAAGTGCTAACTCAATTTCTACAAGCTGAAGATTGACTTTGTCAACTCTACAGAGTAAATGTGATTCATTGTTATGTTATTCTGTGGTAAAAAGTCTGACAAACCATTAAAATATCTACTATAATAAATCAGAAATTGAAGCGAGATCTTATAACGAGCAATAAAGTTTTTTTACTTCCGATTTCATAGAGATATTAATGTTTCTTGAATTAGGATTGGTCTGTTTTATAAGCAATAATTTTTAAGATACGACTTCTCTCTAAGCTGTATTATAAAACATTGTGGAATTAATTCTGAAACAGCCTATGCCATTGCAGAATAATTTATAATAATTAATAGACTGTATATAGTCTAAACTTTAATATATAATATCACATTATTATATTTAAATTAATACTGTGCGCTGGTGTGCATTAAATTCTTTGTTAACAAACCAAGAATGCTAATTTTTATAAAAATATATCAACTGACATGCAGTTGGGAAACAGCCATTAATACTAAAATAAATAAATAAATAAATAAAGATTATTGATGTGAAAATGTATCATTCTTGTTTTAACGTAGAACTTGCTTCTGCTTTCATTTTACAACATTTAAATATTCAAAACCGACGTAATAAAAGCTGTCATTCAGTGTTTACTTATAATTTCGAGTTTATAATTAAGGTATAGTTTAAATCAAAAAGAAAATAACTATATGGTTCGCGTGATACTGTTGATTGATGATATTAAAGCATTCATGATACTGAGTTTTATATCGTGCCAAGTACGTGGAGGGGAATGCATGCGTACCATTGCTCTCCCACCTAACCTCCAATTACACGAGTCGGTAGTCATCTTGTTTCCAGCAGTAAGAATCGAGGGAGACACGTATCTGCGATCCTCGTGAAATTATTGATAGATTCTCATTATAAGAATATTATTTACAGTTATATATTCACTTGTATGCATCCTAAATTACTATAAACTATACTTAAAGTTATAAAAATTATTTAAACCTGATTTGAAGAGATTTCATTAATTTCTTGATAAGCGCAACTATTTGCTTCACTTTTAATTACAAAATCCGCATTTAACTTGTGTAAAACATAAACGATTAGAATTTCTTAACTTCCTATCGTTTTGAAGTTTTTATTACCTCAAGGCCTACAAGAAATATACAGGTAGCATAACTTCAAAGACAACAACATTCAGCTTAAGCGTACAATTTTCTACTTTTTAATGTTTCTAACGCTTTCCATGAGTAAAATCAATGAAATGAATTAAGAATAAAAATTTGCCAATAAATACAGAAACTTATGCTTCGTAATTACCAATTAACAATACTTAATTAAATAACGCCATCAAAGCGACATGAGATTTTACTATTTAATGTTCCGAAGCCCTTCCATAAGTAAAATCAGTAAAATGAAATGAAAATAAAAACTTGCCCATAAATACAGAAGCTTATGCTTCATAATTACCAACTAGCAATATTCAATTAAATAACGCCATCAAAGCGACATGAGCTTTTACTTTTTAATGTTTCTGACGGTTTTTATAAATAAAATCAATGAAATGAATTAAGAATAAAAATTTGCCCATAAATACAGAAACTAATGCTTCGTAATTACCAATTAACAATACTCAATTAAATAATGCCATCAAAGCGACATGAGCTTTTACTTTTTAATGTTTCTAACGCTTTCCATAAGTAAAATCAGTGAAATGAATTAAGAATAAAAATTCGCCTATAAATACAGAAACTTATGCTTCGTAATTACCAACTAGCAATATTCAATTAAATAATACCATCAAAGCGACATGAGCTTTTACTTTTTAATGTTTCTGACGGTTTTTATAAATAAAATCAATGAAATGAATTAAGAATAAAAATTTGCCCATAAATACAGAAACTAATGCTGCGTAATTACCAATTAACAATACTCAATCAAATAACGCCATCGAAGCAACGCGAGTTGCTTGATTAAAAATCCTCAGAAAACAAAAGATCACGTACCCAAAAAGACGGAAGTCCTCTTTGATCCAAGTCGAAGCAGAGATTTATGTTTCAAACACCAGCGACACTTTCCTCGTGATCGAGGGTAGGTTTTCTAGTAGTACACGCACAAGGTTGCAACTTTCTGTCGATCCCTCAACCAAATCATCCAATCACCGAGCCCTCTGACAGGGTGAGTCATCGTAGACGATTCTTCGATCAACCTCGAAAAACGTGTCTCTCACAAACCCTCACGAGTTCACCCTCCTCCTCGATCGGTCCTTCGCGCAACCGACAGGTTGTCCGTTGATCTCGCCCCGAACGCGAATTGATATAAACGCGTATCGTCACCGGATACGGCTGTCGTTAAACGCACGGGACACGCGAGACGTCGAAAGCTAGAAGAAAGATCCACCACCGACTGCTACCGATACGTTGCACAGCCTTCGGCGATCGATAAGCAGCTTTTTGTCATAATACTGTTAACGTTAAACAGCCGCGAACGAAGCTACGGGATTAATCTGCAAGTTTCACCGCGGTGACGTTGCATAACATTCACCACTGTTTGTTTACGTGACCACGTTTCGCGCGAACGTTTCGGGAAAAAAGGAAAATGGGGGGGAAAAACGATAGAAACGACACTGTCCTGCCTCGTAGTCTCTAGGAATCGCGGCAAAGTTTCGCGAGAAAGAGTTTCGCCACCGGGATCTTCGTTGATCAACGATCGAAGGTTGGCTAGGGGGAGGGAGGGAGGCGAAAAGCCTAAGTTTCCCCTGACGGGCAAGTTTTATTCACTGTTCACTTCTATTTATAACACTCGAAGACACCAACTTTCTCTTTTGTCGATAGAAGATCGAGCGGGTACGTTACGTCGCGGAGGACAGTTCCGCGACGTCGAATTCGTGGCGTTCAACTTCGCGGGGGGAATCCGGAATCCAGGCCTGATCCGGTGATCCCGGCTGTTCCTCAACGTGGCTCCGTGAATTATCCACTATTCCCGATGTCGGGAAAGTTTCGCCAGCGAGTGGAAGCCCCTGGGGTTTTATATTGGACGGTCCCGCGCGTCTGGAAAAGGGAAGCACGGTCTCCAGCTAGAGGACGCCGGCTGAAAGGCGCAACGTCATATAAGGTAAAGACATTGGCCTAGGTCACGATCACCACGTGATGACTACGATGACGTAGATCGACGCTGCCCCCACGGTTCAGAGCCGGGCGTACCCGTTTTACGGTCAACGTTCCGGTTTTTCAGGAGCTCGTCGAGCACCTAATCCAACCAGAGGCAGTGCACGCGAAACGACCCGGGGTCTCCCGGTTTCCTGTTCACTCGTCACTCAGTTTCTACAGGTTTTGGCTCGAGTAATGGCCAATCGTCGCATGATCTTCATAGGCCGTACACCGAATCCGGTTACCCGGTGGATTCGCAACGCTACAGTCCCTAGAAGAGAGTCGTTCGTCGTCGTCGTCGAGCGTGATCTTGCCGCTCGAGAGACACAGCGACGAAGTCAACAGAGCCAGGGGTTAGCTGTCCGTTGCGAACCTGTCGTCCCAGCTACAAACCCGAACAGGCTTGACGTAACCGCGACGACGGGAAAATCTGGCGCAGGTTCGGACAGAATCGGGTGAAAAGGCGCGCGCGATATCCTGGTTCGCGATACGGCGCTCAACTCACGTGGCGGTGTGGTCCGAGCCCTCGTCGACGGTGACCACTTCCTCGAGGTTTCGGCCAATCAGCGGTGAGCCAGGATACCCCGAGAGAGACGATCGTGGCGGCTCGTCGGCGTTCGGCCGCGCTCGGTAGCGGTTCGTCTTCGTTCCGCTCACGTGTGCCGCGTGGTCGACGACGTACGGTCCGTGACTACTTTTCGGACGTGTTCGTTCCTCGCGGACGATAACCACTACTCCTCTGCTGCTGCTGGCGGCGCGGCAGGTCGCGCACAGCCAGCCACGCACGGCTGGCCAGTCCCGTCGGCTCTCTCGAATGGCACCTCTCGTGGGCCAGCAGCAGGACCGCGTGGACCGGGTCCAGGACTAGCCGCGCGTTTGTCCTGGTGCACACACCGCTTCCTGCTTTCCACGCGTGAAAGCACGCGCTGCTTCGCATCGAGCGTGCGCCTCGTCCAGCGTCCGACACGATACTACCTCTCTCCCCTTCCTCTCTTTCTTTCTCACTCTCCCCACGCCCCCTCCACGGCCGCGGCTAGCTCTGTCTCCCTCTGGCCGCGATTTCTGTGCTCGAGTAGGGACACGGACGTGGGGAGAGACTGGTAGCCGCTCATTAAACAAACGCCTCGATGACGTCAGGAAGTATCCGCGGGACCATCGAAAAATCAATAGCCGTGACCGGGGACGCGCACCAGTTATCGATCCCTCGATCCTTGGCGCGCCGTCGTTACGCTCGCGCCCGGTTCTCAGCGCGTTCCGCTGTCAGCCGTCTTTGACGTTTCTCGGAGGGACGAGAGAGTTCGTGTTCGATCGTCCGCATCTACTGTGCGCGACGCGACGTTACGCGCGCGACCGACCGCCCGCGTCTAAATATTCGACGGTATCGTTTCGAAGAGCGCGCGCCGCGTCGCTCGTTTCGTGCATCCGGTGATCGCTTAATTGGAAACTTTTGCGCAGATCCTTTGCCGCGTATTTTTAGAGCGTACCGCGCCGCGACCGGACCACGCTAACGCCGGGCTTACACGATTATTAATCAGTTAGCTGTGGCGCCCCCTTTTGAGACCGCGCACCTATACGCGTCGCGAAAATCGAGCGATGACGAGTATACTCGTCGATCGCAGAGTAAGTGATAATATTGGATCGAAAAGATTCGTTTATTATATAAAATTGACAATTTTATTACTAATAGTTTAAACTTGTTTGGTTAACGTAGACATATATTACATACGGATTAGTATGCACGTATTACATATTAGTGACATTTAACTCTTTAAAAGCGACTATTAGTTACCAAATAATAGTTTCGAAAATTTCCAGACTTCGGTTTAGTTTGTTTATTAGTCAGAACTGGAGGTTAAACAGTCATATATGCAAATTTTAGTATATCATTTAGTTAAACTAAATAATGTTTAATATAAGCGAATCTTAGTAAATGTATTGCACTTGAAAATCTTTAATGTCAGTATCGTTAGACGACTAATAGTCACTTCTCGAGTTTAAAGGGCTAAATGGGTTAACGAGCGTTATAGTGTCGCGTTTATAAAACACAGACAGGTTGCCTTCCGTTTTCAGTGGGTAAATCCTGCATGTCCACGGTTATGGTGGAATCATAGAGTATGGGATATGAGAAAGAATGTTTATATGAGAGGATGAATGTGAAGAGTGTGTATGATAAATGTATGAATAAACATTAAGATTGAGTGTAGCGAAGAAGTATGATCTGTTGATTGATTTTATGCATGATATTGATAGAGTGAACAGCGAGAAAAATAAACAGTTTGTGTGTGATGATAACAGCAATCCTGGTAACGTGTAATTTACAATAAACAGAGAGAGAGAGAGAGAGAGAGAGAGAGAACAGGAAAGAGTGTGTCCTAGAATGTATTTCACCGTATTTAATATTCTTGTCATATTTTATTGTGTTCTTTATTGTTGATAAATATGTAAATAAATTGTTCCTACTATCTGATGAAAACAGCAATCCTGGCAACATGTAATTTTAATATATATATAAAGAGAGAGAATAAGAGAGAGTGTGTCCTAAAGCGTATTTCACCATATTTAATATTTTTTGTTATATTTCATTGTGTTCTTTATTGTTAATAGTTATATAAATAAATTGTTCCTTCATATTTACTCACATCTCTGTGTGGTGATAACAGCAACCCTGGTAACATGTAATTTTAATATATATATAGAGAGAGAGAGAATAAGAGAGAGTGTGTCTTAAAACGTATTTCAGTGTATTTAATTTTTTGTTATATTTCATATTGTCTTTTACTGTTAATAGTTATATAAATAAATTGTTTCTACATATTTACTCACATAAAGTAACTTGATAATAAAAATAGTGGTGATATTAGCAATCCTGGAAACATATAATTTTAATATATATATATATAGAGAGAGAATAAAAGAGAGTGTGTCTTAAAACGTATTTCATTGTATTTAATATTTTTATTATATTTCATTGTGTTATTTATTGTTAATAGTTATATAAATAAATTGTTTCTACACATTTACTCACATCGGTGTGATCTCTATATTTATACCGAACGAGGAGGCAAAGTCTCGGTGGGCGTTCGTTAAACAAATATCTCGATGACATCAGAAAGCATTGGCGAGCCATAAGAATAATTGCTTGTCGCCATTAGCGACAGTTACCGTTCCGTTCGATCTTCCCCGCGGGCCCAGCCTCGCGTTTGGCCGATGTGCTAATGCGGTTGAACCATCTATTCTGATTCGCCGGGAGAACTATTGTAATTCAAGCTCGAGCATTGCTTACGTAAAATATAAACAAAATAGACGATACTTTGATTAGAAATAATTCTTCTTCGAATTGCTTTGTTCGCAGCCACGAAACGTTAATAACTTCTGTTTATTTTTGTTGTTTTGTATAAATGTACGGTGAATTTTTTTCTTCCAAACGACTTCCAAATTTGTTACAACTATGCACACTTTGTTTGAAAATAATATATAGTTGTGTCTTGTTTATTGTTTTCTTTAAAAGATCAATTGAAATATTGAATTATTTGAGACCTATTTATTTGATTTTTACGGAAAACAGAGTTATTTTTCATAAGTTGTTTCTATTATAAAAAATGATCGAGATAACTAATTTCAAATTGTTACTTTTGATCATTATTTTATAATATCTTTATCTTTTATCCTTATTTCAAATAAAATTTACTTGATTATGTCAAAATTTACATCTAATTTTTAACAAGCAGTTCAAAAATCGCTGTTTTTGTTATTCATTAAATTATAAAATTAAATTCTTCCCGCATATATTTTTAATTACATTTATAATTGTACAATGCAACAAAAAACAAATAATTTTTAACGCAAAAATTTTCTGCATAAGTTAACATTATTTGAAAAATGCTATGCTGAAAAAGAATCTAAGGTAATATGAACTGAAATATTAATTCACGTTCAACAAAAATTTTTCGTCGTTACTAGCAACAAAAATCACCAACCACCATAATCATTCAAACGATGGAGGCGTTATACTACATAAAAATAAATACATGCCCGTTCTATGTTGATTAATAGTAAATCAGAATGAATTAGTGCTTACGTTAAAAACCCGACATTTTATGAAATGTTCCTTCAACACATTTTATTACCTACATCTCATTTTTCCAATCCGTAAAACGAGATCTTAATGTTATTCAATGCACCGTTTGCGGTAAATCTCACGCCTTACACTTGACATTCGCCATTACATCGTGCTCTTTCCTTAAAACCTCGAACCCTGAATCTGAAATCGCATGGGAACGAACGAGAGGAAACCGTGACGATAATTTTCACGGCGTTTAAAAGGAAACTGAATTTTTTCGCCGACTTTGCTCGCGTTTTCCCGCATAATGTCCGATAATTTTCATTCTATTTCATTACGCCCTGCTATCACCGCGCCGGTTAATTCGAAGTTCGAGCAGGTATAAAGCAATTCATTGACACAGATACCGAGCCGTTTTTATTGCCATCGTTGCGACACGCCGGGGCGCTATGGTCCTTTCTTGTCTTATTTTTCTGTGATCAACGTCGCTCGGCCTACGCGGAGGTTGGTAACCGCTAATTAAACAAACTCGGTGGTGGTGACGTCAAGAAGAATCACGGGATCGTAAAAGAGAAAAAAAAGAAGAAGAATTCTCGATCTGACCGGTGACTGGTTCCGCGCATCCTTTCGATCTTCGTGCAAACACGTTCAATTTGATAATTTCGACTCGAGTGACTACGGAAATTCGCTTTATTTTCGAGACGCGAACCCGTGTTTGGTGATTACGAAAGCGTATTCATAATTGAGGGGGTTTAATTTGAATAAAAATCCGATAACGTTTGCAAGGGAAACAACGTGGTATTTTCAGCAATTACTTTTGCCTGCAACTTGTACATTTCTAAATATTTAGCGACGAAATGATGCTTTGAAATATTAAATTTCAAAGCCTTACTTAAAATAGGATATTTAATTGTTTTCTGTTGGTATCTATTATTAACGTTTTAAACGATAATTACATTTCTTCGAAGCTATGAACGTTGTCAATTTTACAGAAATGAATGATTTAGGAAACTATAATTAGAGGATTTTTATGCATTGATGCAAAGTAGTAGTAGATGCCTACTTTAATAATTTAAAATACCAATTGCAAGGGAAACAACGCGGTATTTTTAGCATTGCTTTTACTTCCAACATATTTCTAAATATTTAGCGACGAAATGTTGCTCTGAAATATTAAATTTCAAAGTCTTACTTAAAATAGGATATTTAATTGTTTTCTGTTGGTATCTATTATTAACGTTTTAAACGATAATTACATTTCTTCGAAGCTATGAACGTTGTCAATTTTACAGAAATGAATGATTTAGGAAACTATAATTAGAGGATTTTTATGCATTGATGCAAAGTAGTAGTAGATGCCTACCTTAATAATTTAAGATACCAGTTGCAAGGGAAACAACGCGGTATTTTTAGCATTATTTTTACTTTCAACATGTTTCTAAATATTTAGCGATAAAATATTGTTCTGAAATATTAAATTTCAAAGTTTTACTTAAAATAGGATATTTAATTGTTTTCTGTTGGTATCTATTATTAACGTTTTAAACGATAATTATATTTCTGTGAAGCTATAAATGTTGTTAATCTTATAGAAAGGTATAATTTAGAAAACTATAATTAGAGGATTTTTATGCATTGATGCAAAGTATTAGTAGATGCCTACTTTAATAATTTAAGATACCAGTTGCAAGGGAAACAACGCGGTATTTTTAGCATTATTTTTACTTTCAACATGTTTCTAAATATTTAGTGACGAAATGTTGCTCTGAAATATTAAATTTCAAAGTATTACTTAAAATAGGCTATTTAACTGTTTTCTCTTGGTACCTATCATTAACGCTTTAAACGACAATTATATTTCTGTGAAGCTATAAATGTTGTTAATCTTATAGAAAGGTATAATTTAGAAAACTATAATTAGGCGATCTGTTTTAAATGAGTCGATTTTTATGCATTAATGCAAAGCTGTAGTAGATACCTATTTTAATAGTTTAAAATACTAGTAGTAAGGAAAACCTCGTTATGTTTTCAGCATTACTTTTGCTTCTAACGTATTTCTAAATATTTATAAAATATTGCTCTGAAATATTAAATTCCAAAGTGTTACTTAAAATAGTCTATTTAACTGTTTTCTCTTACTACCTATCATTAACGCTTTAAACGACAATTACATTTCTTCGAAGCTATGAACGTTGTCAATTTTACAGAAAGGAATGATTTAGGAGGCTGTAATTAGAGGATCTTTCTTAAATGGGATGATTTTTAGGCATTAACGCAAAGCAGTGGTAGATACCTACTTCAATAGTTTAAATTTAAATTACTAATGTTGTACGCAGAATTTCTGAAAAAAATTACAAGCAGAAAAATAAATAACAAGAATAACTCGTATAGTCTAAAATTATTCTTCATACATTTTCCGTCTTCATTTAGTATTAATTGCCCAAGGTTAGGCAAGCAAACTAAAAATATTTTAAAGAAGAAGATATTTCTGAAGTAAAATATAACTTTATTTTACTAAAAGTTATTTTGAGATAATTGTGTATTGGTTTGTTTAAAGAAAGAATCGGTTTTTCTTCGAATTTTTGCATTATTTGTATATTATACACGAGATTAATTTTCTATTTTATTTCGTAGTTGAATAAACGTTTCCTGAAATAATTTCCCTAAATAATTTCCGCGTCTATTATGCCAACAAACGTCAGAAATACATAGTCACTGATGCATATAAACAGATACATGTTATTCAAGGGTAGAGCGCGTACCATACGTGTTACCTATTATTTTGCTTCAAATAATTAACCGAAACGAACAATTTCTTTCATATATTTAATAATTAATTATAGTACCTCGGAAAATCAATCAAGTAACCAGATTATGTCAAATCCTATTGTAAACTAATTGTTCAGTAGCCTTTCTAACAAATGTGTTCTTTCAAGCCTTCTGAATTTTTCACACAATCGCTGCAATTCATAGTTGACGATTTTACTTCAGTTGAATAAAGAATGTAACAAAGCAAAATATTTCTTCAAATCTATCGATCATCGTATCAATAGTATCTGAACTGCGTTTAAAAACGGGGAAATGGTTATTTTTATTATAATAAGACCTTCCTTATCCAAACACCCATTATTATCTTAACATTGTACCTCAATATTCTATTACGCGAACAAAGCGCCAACTAAAGATAGCTCTTTATTTTTTTAAATTATGAAATCTCTCAGTGAAAAAAATACATACAGTAGCGGACAAAAGTTTAAGATGAGAGGACGATATAGAATATAGTTTTATAGTCTACAAATATTGTCTGTATATTCATTTTTATTGTTATCATAGTAGAACACTATTTATTGATCAGCACAGAATGCAAATTTTGTTTATCATGCTATTTCTTATAAATTAGTTTCTTCAATTTCGTTATTTTTTTGGCCTTAAACTTTCGTCCGCTGCTATGAATATTTAAACGAACTATTAACCTCCTTAACCCATTAAATACCAATGTATTTAATACATTAGACTTTTACGTTGTAAGTCCCAATGTTCCCATTTGAAAATAAACATACAAGCGAATTATTTACAGTTTCATTTGGTTAAATATGTTTTTAATTATTTTGTATGTGTTTCTTATTGTGAATATTCTGTAAAAAATCCGTCTAACAATATACAGTGGCTCCAAAAAGTATGCATACATTATATCACAAATACATTCGTTTAACCCTGAAATTCTGAGTTTGATAAATGTATTTGATAAAACTTTGTGGGTATGTAGATCGTAATAGTATACGTATGAATTAATTTCTTCTTTTCATCTAAATGCCATTTTAAAGGGGTAAAACCAGCCTTGAAGTTTCTGAGTTTTCTCTCATTTTTTAAAGATAACTTTGTAATGGTACTTGATGAAGCAAAACCTTTTAAATAGAAAATGTTTAATTTTTAATACTCTATTGCCTTATCATAAAAAAAGGAACACAGAAAAGCTTGTATTCAAAGCAAGAAAAATCGCTGAAACTTTGAGATTCGTTATCAGCCCTCTTAAAAGATATTTTGCCGCCAAAAAAATTAATCCATGCAGGATACATCATGCTCTATACACACATAAAGTTTCATTAAAATCAGAATTTCAGAAGTAGATGAATTTCCTTATAATACAGTGTACGAATACTTTTTGGCGCCACTGTAGAAAAAAGTTGGTACTTAATGGGTTAATATCCGTTTAAATGCATTAAATTTAGGACAAAAACTACGTGATTATTCTGTTACTTAAAAATTCTTTTATCCTACAACTTTTGCCACCCTCTATTGCTTCATACATGTAGGAATGCGATTGAGCGGTTACGAGTTTGGAAAAGTCGGAAGGGTACTTGAGTTGGGCGATTGTCGTGCGAACGCAGAATGTTTGGGCTCGAATGTTTCTAAGGCGTGAAAGATGAGAACTTTGGAAAACAGTGTGACTGAGAAATTCTGGGTGGTCGTGACCGAATGCGTAGAGTGAGAAAGGTTGACAATTAGAATGAAAGGAAACGAGTGTTTGGAAGAATATATGACGGGGAAAATGCGAGCGCGAGGCAGAAAGTATTGGTCGGTGAAGGCAGAAAGTATTGAACGTAGAAAGAGTGTTAAAGTTGCTAAGTTGTAAAGTCGTTTAAGTTGTTTTTGTTAAATTGTTTTAAATATACTGTTATTAATATTTTAATCGCTTCACTTTTATTTTTCACACCTGAATTCCATCTTCCGTTCTACACTTTATAGAACATTTCCTATATACATGAGAAGCTCTACTGTATACAGAGCCACCAACACTGCACGGATTTATGTTACGTTGCGCCAGAAGTTCAAGTTCTAGGTCAACAGCGCTTCGCCTTTCACGTAAACGCACATAATCGCGGAAACGTCGCGCAAAATATCAATAAATCTGTATCGTCGGCCATGATGGTATCCTCATAGATCGGTCAAGCAAGAAATCGGGTAGCCTCTTTTTCTTTTTTTCCGCGATAATGGCCGCCACCACCGCCGCGGTTGAGATCGCAGAGGAGAGGCTGGTGGCATTCATTAAACAAACGTCTCGATGACGTCAAGAGTAACCGCGCTCCGCTTGGAAATTGCTCGCATAATTCGCGCCTGGGAGTATTATTGATCCCCGACGCATCCACCATTGCAACTGGAGCTTCGATACAGTTTCTCGCGAATTAAGGAATTTGACTGCCTTTAACCCTTCAAGGGTTAGGGGGCTGGGAAGAATGTATGCAGAGTATGTCGAAGATAGCTTTGCTACCACTTTTTGGTTCTTATGAAAATTTGTAATTTGTAATTTGTTCACTGTGAACGAATGAGAAACCCTTTTAAAGTAAAAAGGTCACACAAATGGATGCAGGTCTGAAAACTTTCTTTTCGAGACGTAAATTTATAAATTTATAAGTAAACACTAGGTACTGTGGAAATACTTAAAACTTGAGAAAAGCATTCATTTCTAAAACAATACGCGATTTATTTTGATGTTTAGAGTGTAGAAGACATTCAAAAATTCGTGGTGTACACGAAATTTTGTCACGCACGATAATAATTTGATGTTTAAGCACTTGTAAACCGTTGACAGTATTATTATCATTCATTAAACTTTTTACAGTTTGTTGCTGCCTTTGATATCAATTAATATCTTGCTTTACTATACACTGTTTACTTTCGGTGAAAGAAAATTTTGACAGTGAAAGATTATATTGGAAAATATCAGGTGCACAATATTGATTTAAAAAATTGACGTACTAAATCATAAGAACAGATCTAAATGTTGTATAAATCCTAAAGAATCTGAAGCTCTGAATAATTGTAAGCTTTCCCACCTATAGAAAACGCTAAATTATCAATTCCTGTTGAAATATTTATCCGATAGGATAAAGAAAGTGTATTAAGAGTGCATCTTCAAGAACGCGATTCTAGTTCAATATTTAATCAAACGAACACGGTGAACTGTATTTTATTAGAATGAACATTAACACTTAGCCAACCGAATGGGGAGATCTCCCATTTTTTCCGCAACAAGAGCGCTGCCATTGATTCTATTTAATTTTGTTATTAGCTAGTTTCGAATTAGTGTTGTTCACAATTCGTCAAATGCATTTTCTGCTTTTCCAAAGTACAATTTTTAATCAATTCTTAATACGCGATGGACAGTGTTCGATTAGATGTAGGACCGTGTGGTTAGCTAAATGTTAACCCTTTGCACTCGAGAGGTGACCGTTAGTCGTTTAATGATACTAACTTCAAAAATTTTCAAATTCGAAATATTTACTATGAGTCACGTATATTAAACTTCATTTAGTTTAATTAAGTCGTATATTAAAATTTACATATATGACTATTTAACGTCCGGGTCTGAAATAAAGTCTGAAAATTTGCGAAACTATCATCTGGTGACTTAGTCGTCTAATGATATTATCTTCAAAAATTTTCAAATTCGAAATATTTACTATGATTCACGTATATTAAACTTCATTTAGTTTAATTAAGTCGTATATTAAAATTTACATATATGACTATTTAACGTCCGGGTCTGAACTAAAGTCTGAACATTTGCGAAACTATCATCTGGTGACTTAGTCGTCTAATGATATTATCTTCAAAAATTTTCAAATTCGAAATATTTACTATGATTCACGTATATTAAACTTCATTTAGTTTAGATAAGTCGTATATTAAAATTTACATATATGACTATTTAACGTTCGGGTCTGAAATGAAGTCTGAAAATTTGCGAAACTATCATCTGGTGACCGTTAGTCGTTTAATGATACTAACTTCCAAAATTTTCAAATTCGAAATATTTACTATGATTCACGTATATTAAACTTCATTTAGTTTAGTTAAGTCGTATATTAAAATTTACATATATGACTATTTAACGTCCGGGTCTGAACTAAAGTCTAAAAATTTGCGAAACTATCATACGCTAGGATTACGATGTCCCATGAGAGGGGACAGCCGAGTGCAAAGGGTTAATAGACTCCAATACATGAGTGGGTGAAGTGTTAACAGTCGCTTTCCTGGATTCACGGAAAATCCAAACCTGTTTCGCAACGCGGCCGTATATCGAAACGAACAAACGTTAAAAACCTTGTGCGGTGAGATCTGCTCCAGAAATAATCGCGGTGACCCATCGGAAAACGCTTGGCGACCCGTTTGGGGGTCGCGACCCGTGCTCCCCAAGCCGAACGAGAGCAACCTCGAGATTGAAACGGTACGAGGAACACGCGTCGTGACACGAAGAGACCACGGATACGTCCGCGTGGCCACAAAGGAATCAGGAGGAGTTCAGTGCAATTTGGCACGGGTGAAAATTGAAATGCAATTTCAGTCGCGGGATCAGAGGGGGGCGATTCCACGTAAAAGACGGATAGATAGCCTGAAAAGAGACGTGGCCATTTCTTTCGTTCCAATATATATAGGAATGCGATCGAGTGGATGCGAGTTTAGGAAAATGTGAAAAAAATGTTGAGCGATAGCCGTGTGAACGTAAAATGTTTGGATTTTAGTGTTTCTAAGCTGCGAAAGATGAGCACTTGAGAAAACATCGCGACAGAGGAATTTTAGGTGAACGTAACTGAAATGAGAAAGGGAATGAGTGTTTGGAAGAATATATGACGGGGAAATGCGAGCGCGAAACAGAAAGAGTTTGACTGTAAATACAGAAAGAGTGTGATTTTGAAGGAAGTAAGAATGTCGTAGTTGCTAACTTGTAAACTCGTTTAAGTTGTTATCATTAAACTATTTTAAATATACTTATATTATTAAAATTCTAAGCACTTCACTTTATTCTATTCCGATTTAAGCTCTATCATCTCACTCTACTAATAAATAAAAGTAAAATTTCCTATATATATATTTGAGGCTGTTGAGAATAGAGAAGAGGGATAAGTGTGAAGAAATGGAAAACGGTGTTTTGTCCGGGGCCCGCTAGTAAATTTATCGGTAAGACTTAGCTAGCAGGCCCATGCTTTAGATGCAGGGATAGAAAGGGAAAGGTAGAAACTAGTACATATGGAAACCATGGCCGGGCTCGAGAACTTGCCAGAAAAATAGTCGGTAAATCCCTCCTAGTGGCAAAGGCAAGAAGATCGCCACATATTGTTGTGAAATTGGAAATAATTATTTGTAATTATTTTCAACAAAAGGGAAGAATCCAGTCGCGGAATCAGAGGGGGGACGTTTCCAGGGAAGAGACGCAACTGTTAATTTTGTTCTAATATATTGTTATGAAATTAATAATAATTATTGTAGTATCGTAGATTTAAGGACCAGAAGAATGAAAGTGTGGGTCGACTGGACGAAAGTCAGGGCCATCGGAAAAATTCGTTGGCAACAGACAATTCACCGATGGGTCGGCAATGCTTAGCAAGTGTGGAGTAGGAATAGAAAAAGGCCTTTAAGGGTTTCCTCGAAAAAGAAAAGGGACCAGTTGAATGTTGAATAAAAAACCAAGTTATAGAATCGTAAAAAGTGCTGAGGATTAAACATAAAGTCGCGTGGCAGAGTTGAATTAGAATTTACTGTATACAATATATATTTTCCATTATTCATATTACTAATAATAAGTAATCTTAAGAATCTTTATTCTACGATTATGTTCAATAAAAGGAAAGAAAATAGATGAGATTTAAAGATCCAGCAAAACGGCACGAGGAACACTCGTCGCGACACGAAGAGACCACGGATACGTCCGCGTGGCCACAAAGGAATCAGGAGGAGTTCGGTGCAATTTGGCACGGGCGAAAATTGAATTGCAATTCCAGTCGCGGGATCAGAGGGGGGACGATTCCGCGTAAAAGACGGATAGATAGCCTGGGAAGAGACGCGGCCGTGGGTGGTCCGTTAGGAACGTCCGCAGCTACTTGGAAATGGATTTCGCCGCGTCTACCGGCGTCCGCCATTGCTATTTAAAGATGAAGCGTGCGACGCGCGCTCTAGCCCCTCTCCCTTCGTTCTTTTTCTCGTTCCTTTTCTCTTTTTCTTTCCTTTTTTTTTTCCTTTCGATCGGGACCCCTTCTACGTTCGTGTATACTCCCTTTCCCGGTATCAAGCACGTGACTCGCGAGTGGAAAACGCCGTGAGTGCAAAGACACCTTTCACGCGATACAATCGGCGATAATCGCCGGGGCGAAAGGTCTCGGGTACCTAACGCGCGACTGCACTTTCGTCCTGATATTTTGTAACGAGGCCTGTAATAACTGTCGGTAATTATTTTCAATGAACAGGGAAACGAATGACGTTCGAGAACTGCACAGGGAGGCGTGTTGGAAATGAGGCATCGAAGGTTTTGTTGGTTAAGTGGGTTTTGTTTGTGTCCTGCGATTGATGGAGAAGTGCGAGAATCCGAAAATGTTGGGTCGGGTTGGATAAGGACGAGACATTATGTTGAGATTAACCCTTTGCGCTCGAAAAGTGACCAAATAATAATTATCAATAATTATTATTATTTAATAATAATAATAATAATAGTCACCAAATAATAGTTTTTAAAATTTTCAGACAGTTTGTTTATTAGTCAGACTCAGCGGTTAAATAGTCATATCAGTAAATTTTAGTATTATACTTAACTAAACTGAATGACGTTTAATATAGGCGAATCTTATTAAATATTTCAAATTTGAAAATTTTTGAAGATAATATCATTAGACGACTAAGTCATCAAATGATAGTTTCGCAAATTTTCAGATTTTAGTTAGTTTGTTTATTAGTCAGACTCAGAGGTTAAATAGTCACATCAGTAAATTTTAGTATTATACTTAACTGAACTAAATGACGTTAAATATAGGTGAATCTTATTAAATATTTCAAAATTGAAAATTTCTGAAGATAATATCATTAGACGACTAAGTCACCAGATGATAGTTTTGCAAATTTTCAGACTTTGGTTAGTTTGTTTATTAGTTATACTCAAGGGTTAAATAATCATAAATGCAAATTTTAGTACACGACTTTATTGAACTAGGCGAATCTTAGTGAATATTTCGAATTTGCATATTATTCCTAACAAATTTTGCTAACTTTTATTGACGGAGCGATACAAATATACCGAAATCTATTTTCCTCTCAGTTCTGAAATTTCAAATTCTGTTTGATATATACCTTATTCCTTGGTATATGTATACTGAAAATAGACGTACAAGAAATGTCCGTAAATCTAGTGTTAACACTTTGTGCTCGAGAGGTGACTGTTAGTCGCCAACGATAGTTTTTCAAATTTTCAGACAGTTTGTCTATTAGTCAGACTCAGAGGTTAAATAGTCATATATGTAAATTTTAGTATTACACTTAACTAAACTGAATGACGTTTAATATAGGCGAATCTTATTAAATATTTCAAATTTGAAAATTTTTGAAATTAGTATCAGAAATTAGTATTAAAAAATACTAATTATTAGTATATAATTAGTATTTTTTACCATTTTCCCAAGTTTTCTTGTTTTATAGCTTTTACGTGGTGTCCCTTTATCATTAAACGACTAACAGTCACCTCTCGAGTGTAAAGGGTTAAAATGAGTTCCCAAAAGTATCGGGATTTTACTTATAATCATTCATAGGGTTATACACAGTGGCGGACAAAAATTTAATGTTACAATTACAGTTTTCATGAAGCCTTGGGAAAGATTGAACGCTGAAGCGATGTTAGTTCAATAATTACAATGATGTGTTCTCTGTTTCTTCGAGGACATCAATTTACTTTGGTTAATTACTTTTAGGTCAAAAAATTCGTTTCTTGAAGCTACTTTTTATAGATTTAACCCTTTGCACTCGAGGGCTCCGCTATGGAGACAATGCAAGTAGCTTTCAGTTCATAAGTAAAATGTAATAATTTTATAATTTTTTGTCTTTTTATATATTATAACATTTGTATCCATAATTAATTAAAAAAAAGATAATAACATATAACAATGACTTTTCTTTTAACGAGCATATCATTTACTTATATGTAAATATGATCTTTCCACTGAAATTGCTTCGAGTTGCTGGTAATATGAATGAAAAAAAACTTCGAGTTCAAAGGGTTAATATATGAAACGATACTAGAAAGATCAAGTAGATGACCTTGATTTTAATTACCATTTGTTTATATCTTGTAATAATAATAGTACCAATACAAAAATTTACCCTCGTAAATATATCATTAACGAACAAAAGTTTAAGACTGGAGGACAAAGTCGAACATAGTTTTCTGGTCTTCAAATATTGTATGTATATTCATTTTTATTGTTATTATAGTAGAATATTATTGATCAGTACAGAATGCAAATAATTTCGTTCTATCTTAATTAGTTTTGTACCCTTCTTCATAATGCAGAGGAATACGCGTACATTTTTTGTTAACATTAGTTATCGATATTAACTATTAAAGCATCAAAGAAAATGGAAAGGAATATAAAGGTTTAACTACTTAGTATTACTTTATTATTTAAGCTTTAATCCGAAATTTCTATGCAAAAATTCTTAATTGGACACAGTGAAACGTTTCATGAAGAACTGAAAATACCAATATATTCTCACAAAAGTTATTTCACACGAAGTGATTAAGTTTCTCTGCAGGTAGCATAACGGAAAGAATTATTTTTAAAAAGAATGTTTGATACGAATAAAACTTCGTGCAAACTAAAAATTTAGGATATCCTTTTCCTCATACACAGTAACAAAACAAGATTTATACTTCGAACACCTATTATTCTTCAAAGCTTAAAATAAGTAGTACAAATTGGAGAACATATTTTCATTACCACCTGCAGTTACCGAAAAGTAAATGGAGCCAAGCGAAATTCAGTGTCTTTTGGATAACCTTCTGGAAACTTATTTATAGAATCTTAATAAACATAGAAACATCGTAAAATTCGTGCCATGCTGCTCTGTTTCATTAGTTACATATGCTGCATGCACATCAAAGTTACTCTAACTAAAACTTCGCTCTTGCGATTCATTTTTAGCTTCTTAACCAATCTTCTTTTTATTTTTAGATACAGTAATTCTCATACTAATATAAATACTACTCTTCAATCACGATCTGTTCGATTATTGCATTCGAAATAGCGTTGCATTACACTTTTATTCACTATAGACAGCCAACGTATATTCTTAATATGGATACCGTTGAACGGTTATTAAAATGGCACCTGTATTAACAGAAGTAAATGTAATGATTTCCTTTCACTTCGCGGAATACATGAAATAAACCTATAACATTTTCTTTATACATCAAATTAACATTGTACATAAACTAACTTTTAAAGCGATACCATCTTATGTTGCAAGCGAAAGGTACCATTTATTACTTTATTCCTCCATTAAAAAATGTCAATCATTTGGTAATCATGGTGAATACCGATGGTTGCTACAAACTGCTTACAATAAACGAGTCTCCTTTCGATTAAAACACTTTATCTCAAATCCTATATTCTCAGATTAAAATTATAGATTTTCTTAAAAATTACAGACTTTTATTAAATGGACATAAAGCCAATGGTTCAAAAATAGAAGACGGAAAAAGTGTTACAATCGTCCATTATCCTGGGGCACTTGTAACACACTTTTATTTAAAAAAAAATTAAATTATTTATTAAACATATGCACTGTATTTTATATATTTTTTTTGTACCTCTTGTCTTTGCAGTTATTGAACGGTAACTCATTACTACCTCTTATCGCATCGTTTCATGAATACTCTAATCTGTGTTACATTTATTTTCTGAGTAAATACTTCATGTCTATGTGTTTTATTTGCTTAGTAACTGTACTTTATACAGGGCCGAAGTTGTGGTAATGTGGTTATCATAGAGTATGGGGTATGAGAGAGAATAATGCTTGCATGGAAGGATGAATATGGCGAGTGCGTATGATAAACTATGAATAAACATTAATATTCGTGTTGTGGAACGAGTTTAGCGAAGTATGATCTATGTGATTTGCATATGTAGGGCATCGATAGTCAAAGTAGCGAGAGGGTGAAACGGATAAAAAGACAGTCAATGTGATAACAGCAATCATAGTAACAAGAGATATTGATACAGCAAGAGAGAGAGAGTGAGAGAAAGGGGGAGAAAGAGGGAGAGGGAGAGGGTGAAGGTGATGGAAAGGGGTGAGGGAGAAGAAAAGGAAAAATGAAAGGGAGAGGGAGAGAGGAGAAAGAGGGAGAGAGGAGAGAAAGAGAGAAGGGGGAGAGAAAGAGAAAGAGAGAGGGAAGGAGAGAAAGAGAAAGAGAAAGAGAAAGAGAGAGGCGAGAGAAAGAGAGAGGAGAGAGAAAGAGAGAGGGAAGGAGAGAAAAAGAAAGAGAGAGAGAGAGAGGAGAAAGAGAGAGGAGAAAGAGAGAGGAGAAAGAGGAGAGAGAAAGAGAGAGGAGAGAGAGGAGAGAGAAAGAGAGAGGAGAGAGAAAGAGAGAGGAGAGAGAAAGAGAGAGAGAGAAGGAGAGAAAAAGAAAGAGAGAGAGAAAGAGAAGGAGAGAGGGAAGGAGAGAAAAAGAAAGAGAGAGAGAAAGAGAGAGGAGAGAGAAAGTGTCATAGAACGAAGCGATCTTCAGAATAATTAATATTTATCTTATACTTCGTTGTTTTATTGTGTTAATAGTTGTTATTTAAATAAATCGTATTTATTATTATTACACATTTACTCACAGAAGTGACCCCGCGTTCGCGCGTACGAGGTTCGATCGAGCTCCTCGAGCACCAATAAAAATCGGCCGCTCCTCGTTTCGCGGCGGATCCGCGATTTTTCGAGGGATCGACGCGCCTCGGGACGGTGCGCGCGGGATTGAATTACGCGACCGTTTAATGGCGATGGTGCTCCACGTCAGAAAGTTCCCGCAGCGACAAGATAGTCACGAACGGCGGGAAGCTATGCGCGATCCTCGCCTACGAAGGCGAAGCATCTCCGGTTCCCGCGCGATTATTTCAAATAAATTGGACGGCCGTAACCGAGGGGGCCGGGCAAAAGTGGTCGATTAATTAAAGTCGAAGCGCGAAACATTTGTTGCTCGAAATATCCGGCGTGCCCCAGATACCGGAGGAGAGCGCGCCCGCGCGCGCGCACGCTCGCGAGCGCCATCAGGTATCGCGGGAGTAATTATTTTGAATAAATGGCCGGCCTCCTACGCCCGCCGGCCAAAAGTCGTCGCCGCGGCGTTAACGTCGAAACGCGAAACATTTCCGAACCGAAATAACCGGCCCGTTCACGTCACGTACAGGCCACGTCGGCACGCTCTAACTTCTCATTGTTTTTCTTAGATCGCAAGGTCGAAGCGGCCGTAAGCATCGAGCGTGTCTGAGTGTGTGAGTGAGTTAGTGAGTTAGTATGAAAGAGAGAGCGTGTGTCTATGTGTGTATGCAGAACAAAGGACCATGGGGAGGTTTTCAGTCCTTTGACGAGTGAAAATTTTCATTTACGAATTAGTGCCTTTTTTCTTTTTCTTAGGGGGAGGGGGGGGGGGTTTGGGATGTTTTTGGGGAAATAGCGATGATAGTTGTTCGTAACTTACAATGGGAATAATTGTAACCCTTTTGGTAGTCGTTGAAATTAAATTGAGAACATTTACGCAATTATGGAAAGGGAGGTTTTCAGTCCTTCGACCAGTGAAAATTTTCATTTACGAATTAGTGCCTTTTTTCTTTTTTGGAAGAGAAGGGGGGGTTCGGATGTTTTTTTGGGAAATAGCGATGATAGTTGTTCGTAACTTACAATGGGAATAATTGTAACCCTTTGTATTAAATAACCTTTTTGGTAGTCGTTGAAGTGGTTGGTTGAAATTAAATTGAGAACATTTACGCAATTATGGAAAGGGAGGTTTTCAGTCCTTCGACCAGTGAAAATTTTCATTTACGAATTAGTGCCTTTTTTCTTTTTTGGAAGAGAAGGGGGGGTTCGGATGTTTTTTTGGGAAATAGCGATGATAGTTGTTCGTAACTTACAATGGGAATAATTGTAACCCTTTGTATTAAATAACCTTTTTGGTAGTCGTTGAAGTGGTTGGTTGAAATTAAATTGAGAACATTTACGCAATTATGGAAAAGGAGGTTTTCAGTCCTTCGACCAGTGAAAATTTTCATTTACGAATTGGTGCCTTTTTTGTTTTTCAGAGGGAGGGGGGTTTGGGATGTTTTTGGGAAATAGCGGTGATAGTTGTTCGTAACTCACAATGGGAATAATTGTAACCCTTTGTATTAAATAACCCTTTTGGTAGTCGTTGTAGTAGTAGGTTGAAATTAAATTGGAAACATTTACGCAATTATGGAAAATGAAAAGCGTATAGGTATAAAAGGTACATAATATGCAAAAATGTATGAAATATACTAAGTAATTAAGTGTATTAGGTGAATTAAGTCACTATTCGCTAGATTTCACCACTCTTTGGTTGTGTTTATAAAAATATGGATTTGCATAAAAATTTGCAATTTACTTGCATTAAATACTTAAGCCTTGGAAATTGCTGATTCAATACCAGAATCCAAGCCAAAACAAAGAAAGGGCAACATTGTTTGCGTTAAGAAGGCATAGAACATTATTCATATTTTATATAATAGTTAATGATGATGATTCTGCGGTTATTTTAATTTATCTGGGAAAGAGTCCTTTGATAATGCAATATTCTTAATACAGATTTTCTGTTGAATAGTTACAAATTACGAGAATTGTAGTTTGGAAATTCTCTGATCCAAATTTAAAGTAAGAGCGATCTATTCTTAAAGACTGTGTAGATTTCACCGATTTAACTATCTATTTTTTAAGAAATATGAAGGCTTTCCTAGTGAAATCGTAAAAGATTCAATTTAAAAACCAACGGATTGCTGCGTCCTTCTAAAAAAAAAAATGTTTCATTATTCTTCATGACCTTTGCTTCACCTTTCCGTAGATCTATCAATATCTTATTGCTACAAATATGCTCGGTCGAAAAGCTTTAAACCGCAAGAACAATAACTAATTCAATCCGCTTTTACGCTAATTTATTCCCAATCTACGTCCTTCTATCAACAGATCGAGGTTTTGCTTTCCCGCCGAACAAAGAACATCAACTCTTTCTCGCAATAATATGCACAGGCACCATCTCGAACGGCTAACTAAAAATAAAAACTGCTCTAACTCAGGAATTTGAACCTGGTACACCAGCAATGCTTGCCTGTAACGTTCTCATCGAATCAAACAATCTGCATCTCTCCTGATTATAATACTTCATACTGTATTCTGTATCATGATTGACAAATAAACTCCTGAGAGCAGGAAGAGATCCAGTAGAACCATTCTTATCCGAACACCCGTTATAAGAATGTTGTACCCGAATATTCTATTATTCAAACAGAGTGTCGTTTAATCATAATTCTTCGTTTCAAGAAATTATAAAATTCAATATTAAAAAGCATATAGCATACACAAATATTCAAGCAAACTATACAATCCTTTTAATATCTACTTGAATAATTAAAGTGTAGAATAGAAAAAGGTAAATCTTCTATTATTGGAAAATTCTTTTATTCGAACACTTTTATCCACCTGTTAGTTCAAATATAGAAGGCTGTACTGTAGAAAGAATAAAGGTTAAAGAGTTTAAAAAAAGGTTCAACTTCTCTAGTTTATTCATAAGGCAAGTACTAATTCTGTAAAGATTTGTAAGATAAATATAAAAAGACGAACAAAAAGAGTAAATTAGGAGACTTGATGTCATTGTCAGTGAAATTTAAAATAAAGACATGTATTTCGAATGCAGATATTAATGCAAATTCATGATTTTATGAATGCAATTAAAGAAAGAAAACCTAACTAAAAATTTATTTTAGCTTTCAAATATTATAATAGGTACTTAATTCTGAAAATTCTTTATACTTTTGCATGCTATACTCATGCTGTATCCGTTGGCTCATTTAAATT
This sequence comes from Tetrapedia diversipes, assembly GCA_033822845.1. NCBI lineage: Eukaryota > Metazoa > Arthropoda > Insecta > Hymenoptera > Apidae > Tetrapedia > Tetrapedia diversipes. The sequence continues at coordinate 11,368 of JAOPTO010001401.1, read as the reverse complement.
TCTCACGAATTTATGTGAATTTGCGATCTAGATGTGTTATGTGATTAATTTCCAATAACCATGACTCGTTAGAAATAAAAAATTTGTAGGTAAAATAATTTCTGATTAATTCCACTTACATTAAAAGTCGAACCTCTACGAGAAAAAAAAAATAGTCTAAAGGAGTTTTTAATGTCTTTTTACGTTTTTAAATGATTTCTGCGTGAAAACTGAAAAATTGTTCATTAACTCACCAAAAATTACCTACATATAACTAACTTCTTCCGTCGCAAAATATCTGAAATTAAATTCACAAAATCCCAGAAACCTAAAATCAACGAACAGAACAGAATCAGCTGATCGGTATTTCAAACGAAAAAGTACCACTTACGATGAACGTAATGGTACGTAATATAACCGGCTATACTTGTCTGACACTCTGAATACGTGGCATTAAAGCCAAATATAGCAAAAACCAGGGAAACCTGGCCTAATACATAATTTTAAGACACCATGCATAATCGAGGGGTTAACGATAGTCATTAACCCTGGGAAGATGATTAAAAGGGAAAAAATAGTAAAATCGAGACGATAAAGGGGAACAAGAGGAAGGTACGTTCTGATGAAAGAGAAAAAAGAAAGAGAGAGAGAAAGCAAGAGAAAGAACGAAAGAGAAAGAGAGAGAGATCAGAAAAGGGTTGAGAGGGTCTTTCGCGAAGCAAGTAATTTGATCGAACGGGGCGAATTAGCGACAGAGCTTTCGCTCGTCTAAGGAGAGCACGTAGGAGGAGAGATACCCTCATGCTATAAACGTTCGGTTCAGAATTAGCGTGGCCGGCACATGCTAAACATTCAATAAAGCGCTCGAAAGCCGTCCGGAATAATCGTAATCATAAATAATCGGGCCTAAATATACGTCGAGGCACAGTAATGCCCGTGAAGCTCGCTCGCGTACCAACTGCTGTCCGCGGACCGTTAACGCGAACGGAAATCGGCCGCCGCGCCGGTTCCATCGGTTGATCGCCGCCGTTTTTTCCGCAGCGTCGTTTGTCCGCGCCGCGTGATATCGTAAAAAGTTAAACGCCCGGGCTGGGACAGTCGCGTAATGAATCGGTAATATATTGGAGATCCGCGTGCTCGCAGGAAGTGACGAGGCGATCGTGACGGGGAATCGGTTTGAAAACGAAGGCGCAGGCTCGCGTGCAAACACGACAGAAATTAGATTACACGCGTCCTTTTCTTGCCACCGACTGTTTTGCCATCGCTCGGCAGCATTTTTCACACGTTTTGCCCTTTTTGCCTTTCTCGATCGCGAACGCAGGCACTCGCGCGCCATTTCGTCCTGGGATCTGTTTCAGATTGTACAATGCGCACAATGGTTTTAATAATTTTTAAAATTAATACGTTGTGCACTTCTGCTGGCAACTTAATCCAAGAGTGCAAGAAATGCTTGATGTTTAGAAATAAAAAAAATGAATATATTTCCGTTGCATGAGCGTCTTGATGAATATTATTATTATCGGTTTAGTGAATTTTTACAAAATCTGACGCTAGAGGGATATTATGCGCTTATATAAAAGGTGTTAGGAGTGGGGTGTTTGTCTGCGTTTTTTGGGGTGGGAGATGTAGTCGACTTCAGGTATATTTTGTTTCATCGGTTAAAAGTAAAATTGTAGGAATGCGATCGAGTGGATGCGAGTTTGGAAAAGTCGGAAGAGTATTTGAGTTGGGCGATTGTAGTGTGAACGCAGAATGTTTGGACTCAAACGTTTCTAAAGCGTGAAAGATGAGAACTTGAGAAAACAGTGCGACTGAGAAATTCTGGGTGGTCGTGACCGAATGCATAGAGTGAGAAAGGTTGACGATTAGAATGAAAGGAAACTAGTGTTTGGAAGAATATATGACGGGGAAAATGCGAGCGCGGAGCAGAAACTATTGGACGGTGAGGGCAGAAAGTATTGGACGGTGAAGCAGAAAGTATTGAACGAAAGGTTTTGATTGTGAATGTAGAAAGAGTGTTGAAGTTGCTAAGTTGTAAAGTCGTTTAAGTTGTTTTTCTTAAGTTGTTTTAAATATACTCTTATTAATATTTTAATCGCTTCGCTTTTATTTTTCACACCTGAATTCCATCTTCCGTTCTACAAAAATCATTTTATAGAACTTTCCTATAAAATGTACCGAGGATAGCCTTAATCGCGTAAACTACCTGAAATTTTTAACGAATCCAGGCCAAATCGGAGACACATAGGAGTTCCATACAACGAAACAACGTGTATGACACGAGCTTTTCGCTTTTGGCCAGAAAAAGTCATCGCGTGTCCGATACGAAGTTCTCATTTTAGGCACAGAAGTAGGATCACATCTCTCACACGTTGTTTTAACACTATTCCTACCACAACCGGTCAAATGACCGTTTTTAAAATTTCGATTACAATTTCATAGATGCATCGTAATTGAGTCGCCTTTAAACTTTAGATTTTTTCTCCAATATACGTATAATACATTTTTCAATATTCATTTCTTTTTCCATTGCTTATTTTTTGAGAACATTTTGTAGTCGGTCTTACGTGGGAATGTCGCGGTAGGAATAAGTACACGTGAAGTAGGAATAGTGTTAAGACAAAGGGTTAAAATAAGGTCACGTAGGTAACAGGTTAAACGATTCAAAATGAAACAGGGCTGTTCCTTCCAAATACTCTCCCACGATTCTTATCCTCTGTTCTTTAGAACGTTTCCAGATGTATCCGGATTTATCGTTCGTAGCGAACCAGGAAACGATCTCGATCTCTATGACGGGTCAGAGGCGAGTGCAGAGGCATCGTGTCACGCATGATCGAAGCGAAGTCGCTCGAAGGTGGCCGTCGAAGAGGCAGCCTTGACGCTTCGTCGTATGTTTAACTAAGCGTGCCCGCGGTCGTCATTAGTACGCAATAATGGTTAATGGTTAGGTTGTAGCGTGTTCGTCTCGGTGCAACGCGACGCGACGCTGCTGTTTCGTTGCGCGCAAACGGACATATGGTCGGCTGGCTCGGCCGATTAGACACATTTGCATCACAATGCCGGAGTCTGCCCACCGCGGCTTCAGGGCTCGCTCTCTTTTCTCTTTGTCTCTCGCTGCCTCCACCTCTCCCCGTTGCTTTATTACGTGCGCGTACAGGGTGTAGCCAGCATAATGGCACTTAGCCGGCGGAGCGACAACGGAAAAGGGACACGCTGAGAGAGAGACAGGGGGAGAGAGAAAGAGTGAGGAAAGGAAAAAGAGTGAGAGGGAGAAGGAATAGGAGAGGGGGAAAGGGGAAAGAGAGCAAGAGAGAGAGGAGGAAAGAGAGAAAGAATGAGAAATGGAGGGGGGAAGAGAGAGAAATTGGGGAAGAAGGAAAGAGAGAAAGAAAAAAAGAAAGAGAGAAAGAAAGGGGGAAAGAGAGAACGAAAGAGAGAAAGAATGAGAAATGGAGGGGGGAAGAGAGAGAAATTGGGGAAGAAGGAAAGAGAGAAAGAAAGGGGGAAAGAGAGAACGAAAGAGAGAAAGAATGAGAAAGGGAGAGGGAAAGAGAGAGAAAGAAATGGAGAAAAAAAGTGTTGCAGCTTTCGACGTGGCGAGGAGGGCCCGTTTGTTTACCACGGACCCTTTAAATCTTGTTCGCCAGATCCGTGGACCAAGTGCGCCCCGAGAGGCCATGCCGGTCGACGGTGTCCTGCGGGTAGCGGGATCGACGGAAGTGGACGCTCCCCAATGCGAAATTATGCCCAATGGCGAGGAATTAAACGTTTCGAGGACCCTCGCGAGTAGAATTTTGATATTTGGTTTCGAGAATCGTTTAAACAATGCACACACAGCACGGTTAGGCAATGTATATTGGGACCGTTTGAGCCGTTTATTTTGAAAGTGGCGTAAGTTCATTGCTTCAGAATGAAAAGATCATGTAAAGATGTAACTGTTAAGATAGCTACCTCGGTCCATTGCTTCAGAATGAAAAGATCATGTAAAAATGTAACTATTAAGATAGCTAACTTGATTTTTTTGGAAAATGGACTTACGCCACTTTCAAAATAAACGGCTCATTTAAACTGTTGGAAGTATTATACGGTAGAACTTCCTGTATATGGACTGATAGAAAGACAAATATGTTCGGATAAGAGAACCTTCGAATAGTAAAATAATTATGTTCTCTTATGCTAAACTTCACTTCATTTATTTAAATGGATATTGAGAGATTATCAGATAGTGCTTTGTTAGAGTAATAGAATATCTGACTATTTTAGTCAGATAATGGAAGCTTTGGAAAAAGAAGGTTCTATTGTATTGAGAAGTTATGAAGAATTTGGAAATATTAAATGAAAACTTAGATATTGAGATTATTTCAGTTTTGAGGAGCTATATAGGAAAAATAATACTACTATGGTAGTCTAGTCAAATATAGTCAGCTATGAATACTTTAACTAAACATTAAGTGAGTATTGTAAAAGTAAGTTGTACATTCAACATACCTATATTCATTATTCAACGAAAATTCTATAGATACATCAAAAATATAAAAATATCCGCACAATTCATGGCTTCAGAGAAACGTTCTTATCAAGAAACCATACATATTTAATTCAAGAATGAACTGTCCAGTATATTATAAGAAGTTACGACGAAAGCGGATGATCATCAGTGTTTCACGATCTCAAGCAAAAGTTAATTACGCTTGCAATAATTAAATTCTTCCGACAAAATCGTCACAAAGATAAAATCTCGAAAGCGTTCCAAGGAAAAGCCAGTCCTCTAAAGATAAGTGTTGCAGATAATAACAGAGAGTACCGTGCAGCAAAGATGAGCAGCATCTTAAATGTTGTAAAATACACCGAAACATTTATTCCGAATTTCAACCGTACGATAAACATTTATCTCCCCGTACATAAGACCACGAGCCGTGACTTTTTCTCGAATCGCAATTTGCTTGAGCCCGGAAAAATCGGGGACTTCGCTTGAAAAACCGGTAACACACGTATAAAATCGTACGGCGACGAGCTTAACCGATAACGATCGCGACATAGTTGCGATACGAGAGGCAAACGAGCGTTGTACAACCGTGTTTCATCGACATGTTAACAGCCGGCCGGCCGACAATTAGCACGGAGTTAATCGTCGTCGGGGAGGTGGCGCGGCATTAATAGTTTAATTAGATATTCCAGCGTGCCCGAGTCAGAGCCAGCTCCGCGGCTCTTCCCTGCCTCGTCCATTAGAATGGAATTCCGCGACGAGCACGGCCTACGAGGAGTCGTTTTTCGAAATTACGCATCCGGTCACGCTATGCTTGCTCTGAATCGCTGAACATTATCCAACGCGTGTCCGCGTTGCGTCGATGACTTTATCGCTTCGTCGTCGGTTGAAGATGTTTGCAATTGCCACGCATAAAGATCTACACGCGACTTAACTTGTATCGCGGAATTATGCAGATTTTCGACGAGTCGATGTTGGTATTGTAATACTGGGATGGTATAAGTTGTGGTCTGTTGTGGATTATATAATATATATTATACAATATATTTTATTATACAATATATGTTATATAATATATCTTATTACGTAATATAGACTATATAATATATTTTATTGCGTGATATAGACTATATAATATATTTTATTGCGTAATATAGACTATATAATATATTTTATTGTGCAATATAGACTATATAATATATTTTATTGCGCAATATAGATTATATAATATATTTTATTGCGTAATATAGACTATATAATATATTTTATTGCGTAATATAGACTATATAATATATTTTATTGCGTGATATAGACTATATAATATATTTTATTACGTGATATAGACTATATAATATATTTTATTGCGTAATATAGACTTTATAATATATTTTATTACGCAATATAGACTATATAATATATTTTATTGCGTAATATAGACTATATAATATATTTTATTGCGTAATATAGACTATATAATATATTTTATTGCGTAATATAGACTATATAATATATTTTATTACGCAATATAGACTATATAATATATTTTATTGCATAATATAGACTATATAATATATTTTATTATGTAATATAGATTATATAATACATTTTATTATGTGATATAATTATATGAAGTATATAATATAATTATGAATTCCTCAAAACCTTCTATAACTTACTATATCAAACAAATTTTCCCACTTTCACGTGTACAATAAAAGGAAAACAGAAAGGAAAATAAAAATACCATCAGAGATGCGATGGGAAACGAGAAGCTGCGTCTGGGTGCGTTTCGATCGCGCGACTGGAACGCGTGCGATGTGTTGTCTTGCGCGAACACAACGAATTATGTAAGCGTCTTGCGTTCCTTTAAAGATTTATGATCAAATGGAAGGATCAGCGTGAATTATTAGTGTCGGATAGAAAGAAGATTGTGCTATACCATACAATGGAAACGCCCCAAACGACATCGAAGTGTGGGTAAATTTGTTTTCCTTTAACCCCTTGACTACTGTGGGCGCCTGTGGGCGCTTAGAAATTTTGCGTTTGTGATACTGAGAGCGCCTATAGGCGCTTCACTCAGTTTGGCTTTCTGACACCAAAAATTCGCCGTTCTCGGCGCACATCGTAACTCAATCCCTGCCGTATGGTACGACCAGTACATATCAAAGTCTGTCGTAGTCAAGGGGTTAAACAATGCCTGTTTCAGAACTGTTAGTTTAAGAATACATGAGTTTATGAGTGCGTGAGAATATGAGTACGTGAGAATATTTGAGTAATTGTTATTATATGATATTTAACCCTTTTAATGCCGGAAGCCGATATATCGGCTCTTGATGCACTGGCGAGAAGTGCCAGAACCGATATATCGGTTCGCGCCTTGTAGCGCTTTATTACTATTCGCATTGCAGGAGAACTCTATCTCAAAATAAATTTATAATACGTTATAAATGGTCTAATTTCATTACGAGAGAATTTAAAAAAAATAGTTTTTCGCTTTAACTCTTTGTAGACGACGACTTTTTCCTGTCACTTGGAGCTAACGAAATCTAACATAAGTACAATGTACCTTCGAATTATTTTTATTATGTTATTTTTATTATGTAATGTTGTTTATCTTGTGACAAAACACGTTGGAAATGCAAAGTATAATATACTTTGTAATAAATGATCTATATAAAATTATGATGGAAAGATGACTTTTTGTGTGTGCAAATACGTTTTGTAAGAAAGAACTCAACTTTTACTTTCTTTATGATCTTTTATACCTTTGTTATTTATATAATTTTCAATGAATACAGAAAAACTAGTCTCGTTGTTTTGTTCTCTATTTCGTCCTTAATATACTGCTTTTTGAATCGTGTAAATATTGTTTCTCGTTTGGTTTTTATGAGCATTTTCCCAAACCGTAGTAAAACCGTGAAATTCGGCCGGTTATTCTCGCATAGGCACCTCTTTTTCGCCTGGCACTAAAAGGGTTAATAAATAAATGTTATAGATATTATAATTAATATATTATAGATATTATAATTAATATATTATAGATATTATAATTAATATATTATAAATGTTATATATATAAATAAATGTTAATAAATACAGCATGTACATATACTAGATGAAAAAGAAACGCACAGAACGGTACATCGGTAAAGTACATATATGTAAAAACAAAAGAAAGAGAACAGAGAGATCAAATAGGGGATCCAAAGCCCAGAAACTAAGCTGTGGTAGGAACACGCGTACCAACAAGAATTTTTTAATTGCTTAATCGTTCAGATTTGCTTTAAAATGCTGTCGAGAAATGTTGCATTGAATTTTGTAAATAATGGTGGACTTAGAATTATAATACAATGCATTTTAATGCTGTACTTTGTTCAGAAACGAGATAATTAGAAATTAATTACAAACGTTTAAGTATGGATGAGTTGCTCATATTTCTCAGTACTTATTACATTGTAACGTCGTATCGCTTCTAATGATCTAAGCATATTAAAAGCATGTTACGCTTGTGACGCAATTAATTCTCAATCTTGTGATTAAACTCATCAAAGCTATACTCTGACGTTCAGTGATATGAATCAAAAAGCAATTATGATTGAACACTTGTCAGCGTCAAAATAAATAATTAATAGATTGCGTGTTTTTATGCCTATTTCGAATTGCTTTTTTGTAAATGCAATTAAAGAAATGCATCATACGTACAAAGAGTTTTTATTCTAATTTATACCTTTATTCTTAAGTAATGTATTACATTCTATCGTGCAATTAATCCTAATTTTTGATTACATATCATGAGACCTATTCAGAGATGTAAATCGTATTTCTAATTTCTTAGAAAAATCTGTTTTCTATTCTATTTATTTTTATGTATCGTATTCATATTTATGAAATGAAAGCTAATTATGTATGTAAAAATTGCGATTGCACACTCTTCCGACAAACTTACCTTTCATCTCATTTTACAAAAAGACAAAGTCAAAAATCCTGATCTCAGTAACGTTTGTAACAAACAAAAAATTATGCCAATTTAAAAACATGATCGACTTGTACGCAATAATGGCACTCGAAGTACCTAGAATCATTTCAAACGGTTGTTTCAAATCTCATTTTAGCTTTACTGATCTTGACTTTACTAATTGTTGTTAAATAATAGACCTATTTAGTGTCTCTATCGATTTCCAGATTATTGTAATTTCCGTACATTATCAGCAATCTTATAAATAAATAAATAAAAAACGGTACTGAACCAAAATTTTGCTGCATAAATCCAACTAATTATTTTGACTTTACTAATTATTATCAAATAATAGACCTATTGAGCGTCTCTATCGATTTTTAGATTAATGTAATTTCCGTACATTATCAGCAATCTATGTATACTAATGAGTTTTCCCATTTATAAATAAATAAATAATGGACGGTACTGAACCCAAATTTTTCTCCATAAATCCAACTCAATATCTTGACTTTACTAATTATTATCAAATAATAAAACTAATCGGCGTCTCTATCGAAGTATTCCGCAGATCAATTTTCAGATTATTATAATTACATTATCAGCAATCTATGTATACTAATGAGATTTCTCATTCATAAATAAATAAATAAATAAATAAATAGAGGTACTGAACCCAAATTTTTCTCCATAAATCCAACTCAATATCTTGACTTTACTAATTATTATCAAATAATAAAACTAATCGGCGTCTCTATCGAAGTATTCCGCAGATCAATTTTCAGATTATTATAATTACATTATCAGCAATCTATGTATACTAATGAGATTTCTCATTCATAAATAAATAAATAAATAAATAAATAGAGGTACTGAACCCAAATTTTTCTCCATAAATCCAACTCAATATCTTGACTTTACTAATTATTATCAAATAATAAAACTAATCGGCGTCTCTATCGAAGTATTCCGCAGATCAATTTTCAGATTATTGTAATTACATTATCAGCAATCTATTTATACTAATGAGTTTTCCTATTTATAAATAAATAAATAAATAAATAAATAAAAGGACGGTACAGAACCCAGATTTCGCTCCATAAATCCAACTCAATATCTTGACTTTATTAACTACTGTCAAATAATAGACGTATTCAGCGTCTCTATCGATATATTCCGCAGATCAATTTCCAGATTATTATAATTTCCGTACATTATCAATAATCTATCTATACTAATGAGTTTTCCCTTATATAGATAGATATATAAATAAATAGAGGTACTGAACCCAAATTTTTCTCCATAAATCCAACTCGTCCCGGGAAACGCAGGTCCCCCAGAAATCCCTTGAACAGCCGAGAATCAACAAACACGATAATTCCTCGACAACCTAAACCGTCGACCACCCACCCGGAAGACCGTTTCCCATTATCCCCTAACGAAGCAACAGCGAATCGTTTTACACGACGTGTAACCGGAAGCGGGAATTAACAAGAGCGCTGAACGCTCTGATATCCCTCGCGAGCCGAGTTACTTTTCTTCTCCGTCGTCCTCGCATCGATCACACGGCCCTATAAAAGTGGCGACGAGCGTTTCGTTTTCCACCCCAGCTCGTGGCGCACGAAGAGCGGCGGCGGAGGGTCGCCGGCAGACCGATAGGTCTGCGGACTAACCTCGAGTTAGAAATTAATTAGAAAAGTGCGGAGAAGACGGCTTGGATACGAGGTTCGAACCATGGGGTGGGGGGGCGAGGGGTGGGGACAGGCAATCAACGAGCAGATGAATTAATGGCCACGCCAACTACCCCTCCGAGATGGCGTAAGAAGAAGGGCGCCCTCTAAATGCGCCGTTGCTCGGCCAACGCGAAGTAGATTCTTATAGTCCACGGTCTCTTTGGCCATTGAATTAAGAGCACATGCAAAAATTTCATTTTTCTAACTGCGATGCTATATGTTCTCGACAATAAGTTGTCCTTGGTCGTTAGAATTATTACTGAACACGATTGTGTAGAAGTAGTAACTGATTTAAAAGATCAACGAGGATTTATCAACAGGACTGTAAACAAAAACTTATCAACGAGCAGATGAATTAATGGCCACGCCAACTACCCCTCAGAGATGGCGTAAGAAGAAGGGCGCCCTCTAAATGCGCCGTTGCTCGGCCAACGCGAAGTAGATTCTTATAGTCCACGGTCTCTTTGGCCATCAAATTAAGAGCACATGCAAAAATTTCATTTCTCTAACTGCGATGCAATATCCTCGACAATAAGTTGTCCTTGGTCGTTAGAATTATTACTGAACACGATTGTGTAGAAGTAGCAACTGATTTAAAAGATCAACGAGAACCTATAAACGGACCTGATAAACAAAAACTGATCAACGAGCAGATGAATTAATGGCTACACCAACTACCCCTCAGAGGTGGAACAAGAAGAAAGGCGCCCTCTAAATGTGCTGTTGCATGGCCAACGCGAAGTAGATTCTTATAGTCCACGGTCTCCTTGGCCATTGAATTAAGAGCACATGCAAATATTTCTTTTTCTAACTGCGATACTATATGTCCTCGACAATAAGTTGTTCTTAGTCGTTGGAATTATTACTGAACACGATTGTATAGAAGTAGCAACTGATTTAAAAGATAAACAAAAACTGATCAACGAGCAGATGAATTAATGGTCACACAAACTACCCCTCCGAGATGGCATAAGAAGAAAGGCGACCTCTAAATGCGCCGTTGCTCGGCCAACGCGAAATAGATTCTTATAGTCCACGGTCCCTTAGCCATCGAATTAAGAGCAACATGCAAAAATTTCGTTTCTCTAACTGCGATGCTATATGTCCTCGACAATAAGTCGTTCTTAGTCGTTGGAATCATTACTGAGCACGATTGTGTAGAAATAGGAACTGATTTAGCAGATTGCATTACAATTTAGGCCACGACAGTTGGGC
>JAOPTO010001400.1:504804-714624 GCA_033822845.1 Tetrapedia diversipes | reverse complement strand
AATATATGCGAATTTTAGTAAATGTTACGAATTTGTAAATTTTTGAAGTTAGTATCATTAGATGATTAACAGTCGCCTTTCGAGTGCAAAGGGTTAAACATGATTTCTGTGGCTTCTTACTTCCGTTGTAAGTGGAGGAAGACGCTTTGGTAGTTACATTCTCGCAATTAGATCTCGTAATATCAAAAAAGGTACTTTTTATACTCTTCACATTACAGTTTCGGTAGTTCCCACTAAAAAAAATTACGAATTACGAGTCCTGTATTTCTAATTTCTTAGAATTTTCTCTTAAACAATTTGTTTATTATTGTGTTTAAGTCTATCGATTTTGATCAAATAGATGCACGCTACAATACGTGTTATTGCGAAAGATAAAGCGATAAAAGCTAGCGGACCAACCAAAATGGTTTCCGTCGAAACGAGCTGGACCTTAATAAAAAAAAGGTTATTAAAATTCATGTCGCTGTTGTTCCTCTATTAAATATCGAATTTATTAAACAGGATTGCGATAAAATTGAAACTCGCTGATGCAAAATAAAAAAAAAAAAATCAATTTGTTTACAGTTGTCCGATTAAATTGAATTAAATCGAAGCATTGCCCTGGGTGTATCACAAAATTCTGTTTGTTTGTTTGTTAATTTTTATAAAAAAAAAAAAAAAGAAATGCACGTTTTTCGCCAGGCGAAATATCGAACGAATTTATAATTTACGAAACGGATAAAGGTTCGAGCGACAAGTTTCTATGATATTCAAACATAATTTGCGCCAGCGATTTCAATTCACGCCACGATTCTGTCTGTCTGTTTCCGCATTTTTATGTTTGCTCCGCGAAAAATCAGTCGTAGTGGAATGCACACAAGGAATACCCGGTGGAACGCATGTGCGGATCCATTAATGTGTTTGATCGGCAAACAAGCCAAGAAGCTTGGAAAATGGCCGCACCTAACCTACTGATCGTTCTCGTCTCTTTAACCTCTCTTTACCTTTCTCTTTTTTGATTTTTTTATCCTACCAACACACGTCTCTGAGGAGTTTCCATCGAAGCGCGAACGCTCGGCCTGTTCAAAAGCCGAGTGAACGATTTCCCATTTTTCGAGAGAAACGAAGAAACGTGAAAATGTGGACGCTATATTATAAATTTGGAATTTTAAAATTCTATAGGTTAATATATTATAAATTTGAAATGATAAAATTTTATACGTTAATCTATGTATATAAAAATGAATGTGTGTCTGTCTGTCTGTCTGTCTGTACTCGATAGATTCAAAAACCATACATCCAATCGCCGTGAAAATTTGGGAAATTATTAGGTATATCCCCGGGAAGGTTTTTGAAAATTTTTTTTTTAAATCAGAGTTGGGGTTCTAGGTGCTTCCGAACAAATATCCCAAAAATATCAAAATAACATTTAATTAGTGATTATTAATAATAATAAATAATCTTGAGAACCTTTTTTCTACAATAATAATAATTGTTTTGGCAAATTTTGCTCATGGAGCTCGAAATCCGTCAAATTGACGGGTCCCGTAAATCTAGTATATTATAAATTTGGAATGATAAAATTTTATCTTAAGAAAAAAAAAATTAGTTGATACACTAATTAATTAATTTTCGCTGACCAATTGGTTGTCCTTTTAAAATAATAATTATTATGTTGACGATAAAAAGTGATAATAATAAAAAGTAAAGGAAGGGAGAAAAGAAAATAAACCAAATATCTTTTAACCTATTTTATTCTCTCTTTTAATTATCTTTTTTTCTTGCGGTTCACTAAAATACAACGATCCGAAATCACCTCGCAAAAAGTAGTTTTCTGGAGGGGAAGAATATAAAATTTCATTCGCGTCTGAGATTCTGTGCTTGGCGGTCGTTAAGAGTGGTATCGCAAAAAAGGAATTTCTTCTGCGAACTATAAAACGTCTGCCGTTCTAAGATGATCGCGCGATTTATATTCCCACACGTTTTACGTTCACGTGTTTGCACGTAGGCAACAAGATGTAAACATTGTCTGTGTGTCAAGTTCTTCGTTATATAATTGTTTTAGCATCGTAATAGCCCGTTGGCACATTTTTTAGCATGTAGTATTTTTTCGTCATAAAACATGTTTGAAACGGCTGGTCACATTATTTCGTCCTTTGGTATATTATTTCGTGTTATCTGTGTACACTTCGTTAAGCTTTTAATTACGTCACGTATTTCAGTAATTTCCTAGAAAATAATTGAAAGTCAAGATACGCGCTCGGGCAAGGCGATATTGTTGCACAACAAATTAATCGGGCGTGCAAATCGAAATATCACTACAAAGATCTTAATGGTAGAACAAATTTTAATAATTGTAAATTCCTTTTACAAATGCAATTACTAAGAAGCTAGACTGAAAAATTTTAAAGAGGATAGATCGATAGGGATATCCATGAATTATTATGAGGCTGATTCGTGAAGTAGATTCGTTCTGTGATATTTTTTGAATATTATTAAATATTACTAAATATCGTTATTAGATATTGTTAAATATTGCTCTATATTATTATTAAATACTGTTAAATTAAAAGTTAAAAATCTCGATATTAAAATATCTAAATATGAAACAGTAATTTCCAATACAAGTTTTGTCTGATCATCACATCCCAATCCCCTTAAAGAATTACTTACATTTATTCTGTAATATATTCTGAATATCACTAAATATTACTAAATACTGTTACTGAATATTATTAAACATTGCTCTGTATTACTATTAAATACTGTTAAATTAAAAATTAAAAATTTCGATATTAAAAAATCTAAATATGAAACAGTAATTTCCAGCACAAGCGTTGTCTGACCACCGCGGTCTCGATTCCCTTAAACCTATCGAAATTCAACTTTCTTAGTCGCTCTACTTCTTTAAACGATAGCCTGTTTAACAATTTACTTTAGGATGCGTTCTCCTTTAACTTCTCCATTCTATTAGCTCTTCCCTCGTTGCAACAATTGAATCTATCCGCGATAAAAGCACGCTCGTCGAATTGCCAGACGATGTATCCCTGGCGAGATATTACGTTTTTACGAGGTAACAGCGGGGAATCGAGGACGAGGGGGGGAGGAATCCTTGTAAAGATGGTCGTTCTCGCGATCGAGAAACGACCTCGAAGTGTTTGCCGCGAACTTAAACGTTAAGAACTAGCGCTTATTTGTTTCCATCGAGCTGCTCGGGATACCGTTTCGAGGCAGTCGGGTGCCGATGATTGAACAGCTTCGAACTTTTGGAATTGAGCAGGCACGGGGTTAAGTTCGTGAGTTAATTAAGGGGTAACTGCGTTTGTCGATTGATCCCTTTGCGCCCCTATGGATGTTTCGTGTTTTATCGAATTTCGCGCGTCTTCTAGAATTTCCACGGGAAACTTCTTAGGTTGGTTAATAAGTAAATGGATTTTCACTAATTTTGAAACGAATTGGAATTTATGTTATAAATTTCGAGATGTTAGTGTAGATGTTGGTGTAGAATTAGCAATTATTAAATTGTCTGAATCAGCTAATAAATATGGATTTTCTCTAATTTTGAAACGGAGTGGAATTTATGTTATAAATTTCGAGATATTAGTGTAGATGTTGGTATGGAATTTACAACTAATTAAATTGTCTGAATCAGCTAATAAATATGGATTTTCTCTAATTTTGAAACGAATTGGAATTTATGTTATAAATTTCGAGATGTTAGTGTAGATGTTGGTATGGAATTAACAACTAATTAAATTGTCTGAATCAGCTAATAAATATGGATTTTCTCTAATTTTGAAACGAATTGGAATTTATGTTATAAATTTCGAGATGTTAGTGTAGATGTTGGTATGGAATTAACAACTAATTAAATTGTCTGAATCAGCTAATAAATATGGATTTTCTCTAATTTTGAAACGAATTGGAATTTATGTTATGAATTTCGAGATGTTAGTGTACATGTTTGTGTAGAATTAGCAACTATTAAATTGTCTGGATAAGCTAATAAATATGGATTGTTGAGAATTAAATGAACGTAAAAATGAAACGATAATAATTGCGAAACACCATTGAGGGGAAAAAGTAAGATCAAAATTGTAGAACGAAGTAATTTTACAGTTTTTAATTGGTACTCGAAAAAGTTGACAAAGCCAACAGAATTTCCTTTATACCCCGTGACAATCTTCCTTTTGTATCTTCAAAAGGCCACGACGCATCGCTCCGCTAAGGAGATTAAAATTATGCGAAACTTTATTAACCTCCACACGTCGAGATTCCCTCATCAATATAAATAGACTAATTATCGACGTTCCCTTTGAGAGTAATTTTGCCCGAATAACGTTCGTGTTAACGTCTCGCGAATTTTTTCTCGTGGTTCAAACAAAAATCGGAATCGTTGCGATCCGTTCGGATAAATCGTTATTGATTTATTTCATCTGCGTTGCGAACTTCTCGGCAACTTTCTACCATTTTCTGCAATATTTGCCGCTTTCACCCGATATTCCGCCGTTTATCCACGTATTTGTCCGCGTTTATCGATAGAATCTTATCGTCGATAGCGAGAATACGTGATCCGCAACGTTGATTCGCGGAATTCAGTTCGATTCGCGCGGTTCGGTTTCGCTTTGACAAGTGACCACGGATTTTCATAGGTTTCACTGTCATCTGTTCGTAGAAAAGAGGAAAGAGAAATGAAAAACCGGGGCACACATTTTGAAACGAAAGAACAGAGGAGCCTAGCTGACGGACGATGCTTGAAATTGCCCACTTGTGTTTGTAATCTATTCCTCTTTCATCGTTTTTTTTTTTCTTTTTTCTTCTGTGAAAATGTCGAGTTTCGAAGAGAGGGATTTCGAACCGCATCCTGACTGACAATACGCTCATAACCAGATTAAAAATAAAATCCGCGTGCAGTGCACTTTTATGTGTACACGATGTTCGGATTATTTTATCCTTTTCCGGTTTTTTCCTTCTTTTTTTCCCTCTCCCCTTTGTTTTCCGAGTAACAAATGATACTTGCTAATGAGACACGGCGAAATGAAAATTAGATCGCTCTATGAATGCTCAACGAAGCTCTAAAGCTATTCGTTCGCTCAGCTCGCAACGTTTTGCTGATAAAAATACCGAAACCTAGTTATTACGAACCGTTGGTCATTCTCATTGAATAAAAATGTTGTTTATTCGAGAATTCAATTAAATTAATGTGGCGACCCTCCTGCCTTCGCCATTAGGAGGAATTAACCGTGGACCATTCTCGCAAGTGCTCGAGTCCATCGCAGCTTCTATATACATATACGATCCATTTCTTCCTATCCCTGTGTGTCACGGGGACTTACGATCCAAACAAAATTCCTTATCGCATCAAGATGCCCTTCACCCTTATCATTCATATAAAATAATCTAGACACTCCATTTTACATCTAAATACAATAATTCTAACATCCAATAATCCCTTAATCACAATGAGAATTTTTTCGCAAATTTTTCTCTCCAAACCTCATATATTGTTGAAGACAAAAATCTCAGGCAATATACGTCATATACCTTATTTGGTCGATGAGTTTGGCCTACAGATGGGTACTACTCTAGCCTCAACTAATACAAAAAAAAAAAAGAAAACATTTCTTCTTATCCCTGTGTCTAAGACATGGGTCTGCTAGGTGACCCTTATCGATGAGTCCTCTAGCAAGCCTCGGGCAAAACATTGCCTTCCCATTATCTCGCTCTTTCTTTCGCAAAAGCCACATTAATGGCTTAAAAATTACACGATAGACAATTACGGATCAAAGGTAAAACAATTTATTAAAATTCAATTTATCGTTTACACGAAATATCGTATAGTATCTTTAACCCTTTGAGCGCTGAATACTCTGGGTCTGAAATGCTTCGAAGGGACGACGCCCTATCGTTGGAAACGGAGTATATTGTTACTCGTACACTGATAATCGCGTTGCAGTAAGCGAAAGATCGAAAAAATTGGCAAACGCATATTTTCGTCCATGGTCCCTACGAGCAACTTTCGCCAACACTAAAAGGCTAACGCCGAAATAAAACAAAAATTAACAAACGTGTATATATGCGTCCATAGTCCCTACGAGCAACTTCCGTCAAACGTATATATACGTCCATAGCACTCGAAAGGTTAAATATGATGGTTCGCAAAAAACATCCAAAGAATGGTGTTCGAGTAAAACAACTGATTGATTAAATCGGGTCAGTGTACGCGAATCCAAGATAGATACGACTTTCAAGCACGCACGCAAAAAAAGCGCGCAATTTCCGGCGCTCACGCGTGCGCTACAAATAACGAACCGCTACTATATCGAGCAGCTTCCGATGTGACATTTATTGTGCACGCAAACGTGATCTACGATACCGTTTCTCTCCTCCGATACCTTCAATTTTCCGCCTTGCTTGACTTGCCTTATCGGAGGAATGAAAAAGGTAGGACGGATTCGAATGTTTCGCAGCACCTTTTGTGCCGTCGATCCGTCCCCGTCTCCCCCCCTTTTTTCGCCGGAATTTTCCACGTGAATTTCTTTAAGCTTGCCAGGGACGTATCAGGGTATCGGATATTCCTGAACGAACGCTTTTATCGTTCGCATAAAATTCGTTCGCCGGCAAATGCGGGGAAACGAGGACGCATTTTTAAAAAGGACTTGTCAGTCTGTTCCCATCCATTTTTTAATCTGTGATTCGACTCCGTAATTGAGATCGGTAGATTTCAACGTGATGCGAAATTGTGTCGCGTCATTTCCCGTTTATTTCCTTCTTTTTTCAGCCATCGCGAAATACTCGAAATTTCACCCGGTTTTCTGGTGAAATTAAAAAGCCTCGAGGGCCTCGATAGAGGTTTTTAAAGCCGGCCCATTCGTTTCTTCTAATTGCTTTTCAAGCGGTTGTTGCTGATTAATTAAAATTCAATTTTTTTGAGATACTTCGAAATTCTACGTTTGATTGTTTCAATTTAACCCTTTTGGTACCGCACAAATTTAACGAATTTGCTAAGGTTTGAGGAAAAAGTTCGTAAAAACGGAAGTAAGAATGATATTTACAAAATTCAACAAGAAGCATATTACGGAATAAAAGAAAATATTGAAACATTTGTAACGTTTTATAAATTTATTTTGAGACAGAGCTTTCTCGCGATGCAAATAGTTAGGTGCCATGGTATACGCAACGATGTATCGTCGTTCGGTACTAAAAGGGTTAAACGAGCCAGTCGAAACTAGAACGAAGCGACCAAATTTCTTAGCGTTGAAATGAAAAGTAAAAGAGGGAGACGAAGATTTGCAGTTTTTTTTTTTTTTAAAGAGAAACGGTGTTCCATCAACTCAGAAACGAACAACAAGCAAAATTACTTTATTTCTCGTTCGGGATGTTTGTTCGTTCTGCAATCAACCGTACTGTTCTCGGCGTTAATTCGATTTCTACTCGGGATGAATTATTATTGTTGGGCAAGGTTACGTACGTCGCGACTTGCGACCTTCTTGGACAAAGAGAAAAAGCATGTCTGGTCGCTTGTTTTTCCACTTCGAAACAACGAAATCGTTTCGTTCGTTGCGGCGACACTCGTCCGCAACAAAGGGGACGTATCGGAGAAAAACATAACGCTTTTGATCCTTTGTCAACGCGGAAACGGAAGAGTAACGGGACATGTATTAAATTCATTTATCTTTGCCTTCGTCCTACTTTCAGGACAAAATCTGCCTTCTTCTTAATTTTCCTCGTTTTTCCTCGAACTTTGCGTTGTTATCAGTGACACTAGGTGTATTAAACTTATCGTAGTATGGTAATGATTAATTTATAATTTAATATTAGTAATTCAACGCAAACAAATATAATACAAATTATGGGATTGTTAAGTCGTATTATATTTTTATTTGAATTTATTATAGTAATTATCAAAGAACAAATTTTGCCTTTGTTTCAGTGAAGGCACACAAGTATTGTGAATCGAACGGCACCTGGTTTCGGCATCCGGAGTCTGATCTAGTCTGGAGCAACTACACGACGTGCGTCAACTTGAAAGACCTCAGTGTAAGTGAAGCAAAGATATATTACACGATATAATTCCCTCGCCCAGTGAATATCATTACAGGCCACGATGCTCGAGCCTTCGAAAAAGAGGTTCGAATTTAATATCCCCGCGTGTATAAAGAAATTCTCAAATTAAAACTCGTCTAAAGTGAAACGTATACATTAGAATTTTGATTAAATGGAAGGAAATGTTTGAAACGTCTTAATCCTAAATAACTAAACCATTCGTCTAATAGACTACCGACCCCTGCCAGTTTTACGAATTCGAGATCAGCCAAGATCGTTTAACATCTACCAACATTACAAACGCTTATTTCTAATCACTTTTCTATCTTCTAATTAAAATATTATAATATTTCTCTTAAATTACGCTAATTTGTTTGAGATAAATAAGGGAAATATAAAAGTATACGCGTTTTTAACCCTTTGCGCTCGAGAGATGACTGTTAATCACCAAATGATCGTTTCACAAATTTTCAGACTTTAATTATTTTGTTTATTAGTGAGGCTCAGAAATTAAACAGTTATATATGTAAATTTTAGTGTATCGCTTAAATAAACTAAATAACGTTTAATATAGACAAATTTTAGTAAACATTTTGAATTTGAAAATTTTTGAAGTTGGTATCATTAAACGACTAACGATCACCTCTTCGAGTGCAAAGAGTCACCAAATAATAGTTTCGCAAATTTTCAGACTTTAGTTAATTTATTTATTAGTCAAACTCAGAGGTTAAATAGTCATATATGTAAATTTTAATATATGACTTAACTAAACTAAATGAAGTTTAATATAGGCGAATCATAGTAAATATTTCGAATTTGGAAATTTTCGAAGTTAGTATCATTAAACGACTAACGGTCATCTCTCGAGCGCAAAGAGTCACCAAATGATCGTTTCACAAATTTTCAGACTTTAATTATTTTGTTTATTAGTGAGGCTCAGAAATTAAACAGTTATATATGTAAATTTTAGTGTATCGCTTAAATAAACTAAATAACGTTTAATATAGACAAATTTTAGTAAACATTTTGAATTTGAAAATTTTTGAAGTTGGTATCATTAAACGACTAACGATCACCTCTTCGAGTGCAAAGAGTCACCAAATAATAGTTTCGCAAATTTTCAGACTTTAGTTAATTTATTTATTAGTCAAACTCAGAGGTTAAATAGTCATATATGTAAATTTTAATATATGACTTAACTAAACTAAATGAAGTTTAATATAGGCGAATCATAGTAAATATTTCGAATTTGGAAATTTTCGAAGTTAGTATCATTAAACGACTAACGGTCATCTCTCGAGCGCAAAGGGTTAATTCGTAGTCTATGAATCGAATAATTAGTAGAGAATTACAGAGTAGCACTGGTTTAAGATTAGTTATCTAGGATTAAAGTCTCTATGTCATACCGCTGAAAACCCTGGGAAGGCACGATAATAATGTCGTAAACGTCATCGCGTCGGAACTATGAACGAAATCCCCTCGTTTCTCGTGTAATACCCAATAAATGACAGCCCAGGATAGAGGGACATAGGATTATTCTCTTGACGGTGATGTGATTTGAATGGAAGAGTAAGATGGAAGATCAAAAGGGATGGAAAGGTTGAAAGACTGAGGGGAAGATGTGTAATCTTGACAGTCGTAGTTTCTACAGCTGTATAACGTAACAGAAGGGGGAACATACGTATAATACGTTGGAGGGAACTCGGTACAGTGACAAAGTAGAGATTGTCAGAGCGGGATGAATGCGTGTGTAATAAATCCATGAGAAAAACCAAGTGGATTTCGCGAAATACAAAAGCAAGAAAATTCGTTCTTCCATTTCTTTCTTGGCGCGGCAAGTTTTCAAACTCGCTGCTAATAAGAGATTCGAAAAATAAGAATTTAAAATTGGTTATCGAGAAACGACATTACGATGAAATGTTATTCCATAAATTACAGGCAAATTTTGTTAAAATTGTGAAGGGAAAAAATTCAATTTTCCTGAGTAACGCAGTTTACCAATGAAGTTTTCAGTAGAATATCCCGTTTACGATCAGACAATCTAATCTTTCTAAACGCTCTGTGAAACGTTAATTTATTTTCTCCTGGATCAATTTTTATTTACTTCATATCACTTTTCCAATACTTGTTATTCCCTTTCGTATGTGTGTTTCTTTCGTTTTCAATTTAATATCCTTTCTACGATATTTTAATATCTCTTTATCCCGACTTGTATCCTTTCAATATTTTTATATATTAAACCTTCTATCTCTCTACGCTCGTTATTATTCCTTTCTCAGTTTTTTGTCTCGCAGTACCCTTTCTTCGCGCGTCGGAAAATGAAAATTAATATCACATCTGGTACAGGAAATTTTTTTTTTTCTTTTCTGTTCGCAATAAAGGTGATCACTCTTTTATCGTCTATTGTTCAACGGAAAGCCTTCGCCGCAAGAATTCTCGGTTTTTCTCCTTTTCTACCTCGAGGCGGCTTCGCGATCAACAATCCGGAACTAATAAATGTGGATTGAAAAAAGATCCGCACCCCCCCCCCTCCCCCACTATGTTCTTTATCTTTCCGCCAATGTTTTCCACGGAACATCGCCTGCGGGGAATTTTCATTTCCGATACAAACCGTTGTATTTACGAGCAACGCGGGTGTCTCGGTCGCTGCAAATCGTAGCTGCCACGGAAATAAAGTAAACAAGATACTGGAGGTACCTTCTAAATATTCCATCGCTTCTCCCCGTGCTCGTTTTATCTGTTTGGCAGTTTTTGGGAGAATAAAAATTTTCGAGATTCTCACGGGCCCTGGTGGACGCCAGGACGTTTATTCTGGATCGAATTTACGGCCGCGTGTTTTGCATGTTTGTGGATAAGTGCCCATGCGTTTTCTGCATATTTATGGGCACGCGTTTCTGGGATTTTCCTGGGTGACATTTTCGAAGTTCGTTCGCGGTACAGTTTCCAACATCCCCGTCTCTGAATATTGTAATCGGTAAAGCTGGGAATATTTGGACGATCGAATATCTGAATTTTTCGAATAACGCGGTCGCGTAGTACCTCACGACTAACCTGAAGTAAGTAATGATTTTTAATTAAATGAAAGCTTTTTAATTAAATTAAATTTTTTTAATTAGATTAAAGATTTTTCGAAGGAGAAATCCAGATATTCGAATAGCGGCTGTAAGGATATCGAAGGCGTAAAAAGTCACAATTTCGAACACACGCTTTCGTTTCTTGTTCTGGCTATTATTCGAGTTATCTTGTTGCTTTTAATTATACAAATTATTTCGTTCCTATTTATAATTAAATAATTCGAGGCATTTATCCAGGCCAGATATTCCACTATCCAAACAGAGTGTCATCTAATAATAATTTTAAAAAATTGTGAAATATTCTACGGTAGTTAAATGAATTTGCAAGGAATTCGTGGAAAGAAGGTGAATAGAGCCACATTTAATAAAACTGAAACGTGTTTAGTTTAAAAAGGGAGCTGGTAGAACGCAGGGCTTTCTTTGAATCCTTTTACCTTTCGCAGGAACAAAGTGTTCCTGCGTAATTCCTTATACCTCGTGAAATTTACAAAAAGGTGTACGCATTACGTTCACAATTTTTTCGTACATATTGTTCGTAGAGATTTGTGTTGCATCTGGTGCGGCATGAAGTTTTTTCTTGATTCATGTAACCGGGGAGAGTTCTGAGATAGCACGAAAACATAAAGTATCCCGCATTATATTCTGGATTAGCCGCTTGCTTGCCGGTGGAGGATATATCCTGTTCTTTATGGAAGACAAAGGAAACACTGACCTCGACCTGGTCATATCACATCCTTCCTGGATTAATACCTAAAATATATGCATTTCACGAGGAAACCTTTACCTGGTATTGTAGAATCTAGCCCCTGTTATATAAATTAACCCTTAGCGAACGAATGCCGCCATATTCGCGACATTATAAATATTCTAAATCAGTATCCTTTTCTATAAACATATCTGTCAATATATTATATTTATTATTGCTGAAAATTTCCATAAAATCCAATAAAGCGACATCAATTATACACTTTTTCTCGCTATAGAAATAAAGCAATTGATTTCTTAAAAAATCTGTCGATCTACTGGTCATTGTTTTAGAAACATATTTAGAATATCTAAATATGTACTTCAGTATCGTTTTGTATGGACATTCCCATTCATATACTTATTATTACTGAAAATTTCCATAAAATCCAATAAAGCGGTATTAACCCATTAACTGCCATACTCCCAATTTGGGGATTTAAAAAAAAACATAAAATATTTTAACAACAAAAATAAGTTAAATATTATTAAACAACTTTTCTGCATTTTCCCATCAGAAATTAAAAAAAGAATTTGCCACTTAATGGGTTATTTGTTCAATGGGCACTTTTTCTCGCTTTGGAAATAATGGAATTAATTTCTTAAAAATCCATCGATCTACTGGTTATTTTTTTACGAACATACGTTCGTTCGTTAAGGGTTAATTTTTATTCCTTCGAAATTCCTCTGTTGCTGCAAAGAAACATCGATACAGAAAACAGTGGCTGCAAAAGATATCAGTATAATATAATTGTTACATGCGTATACAAAGTGATATTCTTTATTCTGTGATCGAAACAATTAACCAAAGCGTGATCGTCGATGCTTAGCAAAGAGAGGCGCGTATCTTTCGCAAAGAACTTCACGAACGAAAAAGAACGGTTCTCCTCAAAGGCGCCATTTTAATCCGGCCATCGAATCCGTCGTTTCTGTCATATCCTCGAGCAAATAAACGGGCATGATACAGTCGGAGCGAGCTTTCGCAACGTTACAAAGGGATCGTTCTTGCTGAAAGTACGATCTCGATACGGAGCAAGGTTTCGTCTCACAAAAGCCAAAGCTGGGCGAGCAGTAAATAAGATAAACTAAGAAGCGAATAAGAGAGGAGCTGCTTATTTTGCTAGGTGGCAGAAGTGGAGGATATTCGTGTCTTATACCGTAAACTAATTCTATAACTCCTTGAACAACGCCTCGCGAAAACGGGAAACCGTGGTGTCAAATAAAATGAATCATCCTCGATAGGCGAACGATAATTTCGCTGTTTCAACGTTTCATCTTCGAGTTTATCCGGACTGAACTCGTCTTGGTACCGTTTTGCATTTTCATTCGGTTCCGGGACACCTCGTGGGACCCGTGAATTCGACGGGCTTCCGGTTTCTGGACGTGCCATTAGCTCCTGTTGTTAGTACACGTCGTAAAACGGGACCTTAATCCTTCCACAAAGATACGGAGGAGCGTGTATACAGGAAGAATAGCTGTAAAGTTAAAAAAATACTACTCTTTAAAATAAACTTCCCTTTTTTATTTTATTTACCCATAAAAATAAACTTTAACACGTCCGTCGTCACGTCACCCATATTTGGGTGATGCTCTTTTTCTTAAAATTAAATAGGATTTTAAATTGGAATTTTTAAAGGAATTCAATGGAATAAACATTGAATTATAATATGTATAAATATAAAATACATAAAATAAAAATAAACAGTTAAAATTTTTGCTGTTTTTATATTTTTTTACCCCATTTTTCTATGCAATCGGATTTGGGCTCAGTGAGGAAACTCAGTCGAATTACGCTGGACAACGAACGTGTTTGAATAAACTACTGTAAAAATACTACGATAAATTTGACAGTATATTATTTAAGAGTAAATATAGTTATTTATTATAAACACGGCTGCGATTGTCTTGTTCACGAAAGGGTTAAATGAGAATAAATTGCACTCCGGGAAAACTAGTATCTTTTTTCAAATTTCGTGTGATTCTTTTGCACGAAATAAAAGTTTAACGATAATTTCGTTTACTTGAAAATCGTCGAACCTGTTCGATCTTCGTTTGGAATCGAGTATCGTTGTCAACGAGGTGCGTCATCGAAGATTAACAGTGATTAGAACGTATGATTCTCGGGAACTCGCATGGGCGCGCGATAAATCATCGGACGACGGACGGAGAGTGTCACTTGTCTGTCTGAACGGCGGGATCAATTCGATTTCCGCGGGACAAAGGGACGGTAAATGCAATTAGACGCAACGGAAGTTGACGAAGCCCGTCGAACTAACGGTTGCAACCGCGATATAACTTCCGGCCGGCATTAATCCGATTGTCCGCGCAGGGACCGGTCTTCTTGCATTCCATTAAACACTAATCGGACTTCGATGTTCGTCAGCAGCGATCGTACGCGTCCCTTGCTGTTCCACATGTTGCACGTTCAAGGTCGCATCCCATCTCAATCCCAAATTATGTTGCGCGTCGCCTGACGCGTTTCAAACGAAGAATTTCTATTGTTTTTCTTTTTTAATCATTTTCTCCAACGCAGAAATGAAAATCAGATGTTAATGAGTATTGGAATAGTAAATATTGTGTAGAAAGTGCTTTATGATTATTATTATTATTGTTATTATGTATTATTATTTATTATTATTGTTTTTATTTATTATTATTTATTATTATTATTATTGTCGTTATTTATTTCTTCTTCTTCTTCTTCTTTTTATTATTATTATTATTATTATTATTATTATTATTATTATTATTACTATTATTATTTATTATTATTATTATTAATATAATTGTGTAGATTATACAGTACACAGTAATTTATAAATTATAAATACTGACAATATTTCTACTTCTAATTCAACTCTGCCACGCAGCTCTATGTTCAACTCTCAACTCTTTATACAACTCTACGATTCGGTTTTTCATTCAGCCCTTTCCTCCTTCGGGAAAACCCTTATAGGTCTTCCCTTTCCCCATCCCGCGCTCGCTAAACATTGCCGAACCATCGGTGAACTGTTTGTCGCCAACGATTTTTTCCGATTGGCATGGCTTTCGTCTAATCAACTCACACTTTCGGTTTTCGGGTCCTTAAAACTAGGATACTACAATTGTGTAACGATGAAAAGAGCATTAAAATAGCAAATATGATAATAATAATAATAATAATAAATGTGGTAGAATCTGATATTAATGATTTTACTAATTTTGAGAAACCGCGAAAAAAGACAGTGGAATCCCTAAGGATTCAACGGAATTGTTGGAATAAGAGAGCGAATCGTTCTCGTTCAACATGATTTTTAACCGGATTTCCCTTGAAACGTGAAACAGGGTCGTAATGTAGGGCGATAGAGCCACTCCAAGCAAATTTCAAGGTAATAGACCGAACCAGGAGATCCTCTTATCTCGGGGATCGCCTGATGTTACGAAAATCCTTCGAGACCATGCGCCCACGAATTGTGCCTGCAAGGCTAATGAATAATGTACGAGGCGACGACGTTACGCGATCTCGAGGCATCGAAACGAGCGTGTACAACCGCGTCACCCGTCGATATCAAACAGACAATTACATGCCAAGAAGCTAACACCGTTGTTGATTGCGTTACGCGAACTGGATCTCGATTTGTTCCCTTAATTATCTGCTAATCGTATCTCGAGGAATGTTGCGTTACAAGCTTAGGAGTCGTGATCATAATTTGAATTTTGTACTTGTTTGTAACGATCAAGGAATATTAGAATAATTTGTGAGTTAATTGCAGAAAGAAACTAAATAATTTAGAGGGAGATACCTAATCGTATTTCGAGGAATGTTTCGTTACAAACTTAGGAATCGTGATCATAATTTGAATTTTATACTTATTTGTAACGATCAAGGAATATTAGAATAATTTGTGAATTAATTGCAGAAGGAAATTAAATAACTTAGAGGGAGATACCTAATCGTATCTCGAGGAATGTTTCGTTACAAACTTAGGAATCGTGATCATAATTTGAATTTTGTACTTGTTTGTAACGATCAAGGAATATTAGAATAATTTGTAAGTCAATTACAGGAAGAAACTAAATAATTTAGAGGGAGGTACCTAATTTTTAGGTCCTCATGTTTAAGAATCCTTTGATTAAAGCAGTCAATCGCAATTTCTTTTCGATGGGCAGATGAAAATTTCAGTTATAGGAAATCACCGCGGAATAAAATTATCCATGAAACGGCGTGGTGCGAGGAAACTTTTTAATTTCGTAGAAACACCTTAAAAGCTATTTACGTATGCCGTATAGATCTTCGAAATGTGGTGTGTACACGAACGAGCAGGAATGTTGAATAGCGGTCGAAATTCCCGGAAACGTGACGACCCAGTTTTCCATCCCCCGGAAATGGCCGCACACGTTCCGTAGTAGTGATAGTAAAAAGAAAAAGCCACCGACTCGGTATCCGTCAGTGACCAGCGCACAGGTGACGAGTTTGCGATTGGTCACTGAAATGGCCACGAAAGAGAAGTAGAGAGAGAGAGAGAGACTAGAGTATGGAAACTGTGTCGCTTTGAATCCTTGTATCTCTGAGGTAAAATATCACGGGGTCGTAAAGCGAAAAGTGGTTCAAAGGGGAAAGTTTGTAGTTTCTTACGGTGTTAGTTATCGATAAATGGAAACTATATGGACCTTTTGAGAAATGGTCGAAGGGGACGGAGATACTTGTCTCGTGTCGAGATGCAAAGGTTTTCAAGATTTTTACAAGGTAGTGCTACTAAATCGTTTATATTTCTGGATCCTGAGAGATGGATGTTTTACGAGTTTCCGTCTTTCACGCTTTTGTTACCTTAATTCAATTTTGTTATTTTTATTCTCACCGTACGATTACACTTCTTTTTTTAAATACAGCAGAGACACCTGTATTCGAACTAATAGAGGGACAATATGGGCAGACAAATCGACAAAATTTCAATACTTAAGAATTCCATATTCTTTTAAATTATACATTTTTTAATAAAAGTAACCATATAGGAGATTATTTGAGTATTCAGGTATTCGGAAAGTAGGGATTCGGATACGGGAGTTTTTCAAATACTGTTATGCCTTGAAAAATATTTATTAACAGTTTTCAAATAATTCTTGTATAACAAATACAAGACAAATACAAATATAGTAAAAAGATTTCACCATCTGTGAAATATAAGGAATAAAAAATTTCTTTTGATCAAACTTAAAAATTCGGCAATTAATCATTATTTTTAAATAATTATATACTTGTTTCACATCAATAATATGTTGATATCGATTTTAATTTCAGTGGCAGCAAGGGATCAATGGGATTTACGAGGCCGGATATGCGATATCGTTGGTAGCGTTGCTACTCTCGTTAGGCATTCTCACGTATTTCCGGTAAGTCGTCGACGAATTCAGATTCCTGTCTTTTCTCATCCTTTCCTCCTTTTTTCGCTAGTTAAACAAAAATTTCGTTTGAGAGGGAGCTATCCATAGGAATCGATAACCATATCGATGTTGATTCGCTTCGGGAGACCTCGAAATTGCTCCAGCCAGTTTATATACGTGAAATAAAAATACAGCAAAAGTAATGTTAAAATCTGACGAAAAATGAAATAAAAAAACTCTAATAGAAAATAAAAAGTATAGAGTAACTGGTCCACTATTACTTACGTCTTCCCAATTATTGGACAACGAATTTATTTCTTAAAAATTAACCAAGAAGCAAATTCTAATTTTAATAATAATAAAACTATAATTATAATAATTCAATTAATAATAATAATAAATAAAAATAAATTAATAATAAAATTATAATAAATAAAAATAAATTATAATAAATAAAAATAAATTAATAATAAAATTATAATAAATAAAAATAAATTAATAATAAAATTATAATAAATAAAAATAAATTAATAATAATAATAATGATAATTTAATTAAATCAATAATAAAATAAAAATTATAATAGTAATAAAAAGTAACATATACATATACAATACTTGAAGCTTATTAAGAAAAAAAAAACACATTACTTTAATCACCGTGTACTCGTTATTTCATTTCTAAACGCATTCGTAGTTCGGTAATTGGAAACAGTAATTGGGCCAGTTACCCTACATTTTCTTTTTAATTTTCCGCGAGGTTTTAATATCAGTCTTCCCGTGCGGAGCTTTTAGAAATTTTGAGAGAAATTACGTACATTCTCTATTACATTTTTCCCAACTGATTACAAGATACCTTGAAGAAAAAGAAAAGTTTGTAGCAATCGCCGATATTTCCCGGTTTCATTATACCGTTTTTGTGAATGCAGCTCTCTGCGATGCGCAAGGATCACTCTTCACATGAACCTGTTCGCCTCGTTTGCTGTAAATAACGCTCTATGGCTGGTGTGGTATAGATGCATCGTCGCGAACACGGATTTACTGTTGAACAATGGGGTACGTATGAGGCCTGCTTCTCACTTGACTCTTTGCTTAGCTCTCGACCCAGTAACTCACGCTAGAATTTGGTCCCGGGGCTTATGGTTTGGGTAATTACGAATGGAAACTATCGATCGATGAACCTCTGCATTTTTTTTCTTCTTTATTTCACGTAACATAAAAAAAGGTTAAACTATCTAATTCTAAGTTAAAATATTAATGTAACATTTACTCATTTTACAAAATTAACATCTTTTCTTCCAAATTTAAGTACTTTATTCAAATACTCAAAATCCCACGCAGTTTTTTCTTTTTTAAGTAAGGTTAAAAATTCTTAAAGTTTTGTAGAAGTCTGGGAACGGTTTAATTCATTTCTGATTGACTGCTTTTTAAATTACAGTTACTACTGTAATATAAAACAAATATTCCCAATTCTTCACTCTGTATTCTACAATATTTTACCGATGTCTCTCTTATCGTTAGCGTTTCGTTCTTTCGCGTCTCTTCAATATATTATAACTTTGTTATTTTAACCCTTTACGCTCTAGAGGTGAGCTTGACTTTAGTTAGTTTATTTATTAGTCAGACTCAGAGATTAAATATTCATATATGTAAATTTTAGTATATCACTTAACTAAACTAAATATCGTTTAACATAGGCGAATCTTAATAAATATCTCAAATTTATAAATCTTTGAAGTTAGTATCGTTAGACGACTAACGGTCACCTCTCGAACGCAAAGGGTTAACTTAAGAGAGTAGTATACATTAACAGTGTAACATGTGATATTAACATAAAACATATATCTTTATAAAACGTATATAAAGAGTCGAGATTCATTGTTAATTTGAAAATCACATTTGTTGCACGCAAAGCAGGGGTTTACAGGAAGTATCGCAATTTTCAGATAACCTGCCGTCTACTACACATTATCCTGCATTACTTCCTGCTCACCAACTACGCCTGGATGTTGTGCGAGGGTTTTTACCTGCACACCCTGCTCGTTAGCGCTTTCACAAGCGAGCACAAATTAGTAAAGTGGCTGATGGGCCTCGGTTGGCCGGTGCCCGCGGTCATAGTGAAGATCTATGCCATTTTGAGAGCGACCAGCGACGACCCTGCGGACACAGAGCAGTGAGTACCGGAGTAATTATTGAATTTCCGTTTATTCTATCGTATTTTCGACTGGTGAAAATTTATGTTGCACTTGCGCTAACGTTTATAACATTATTTATAACGTATTTATAACGTTTATAACGTTTATATAGAATACAGTAAGAACATAGAATAAAAGAGAGAAATATAAATTTGTGAAATTAACCCTTTGCACTCGAGAGGTGACTATTAGCCGTCTAACGATACCAATTTCAAAAATGTTCAAATTTAAAATATTCACTAAGATTCGCCTGAATTATATGATAATACTAAAATTTACATATAAAACTATTTAATCTCGGAGTCTGACTAATAAACAAAATAACTAAAGTTTGAAAATTAGCGAAATTACCATTTGGTTTACAAATTACCAAGCGAACACGTATACATGGGTATTATATCAAAGTAGAATTGTTTGCAACAATGTGCATGGTGGAAGAAACAACCCTGAGAGACGATTCTGTTTCAAACAGGCTATGATTTCACGCTGCACCGAAGGAATGCGTTTGAGGCAACGGTGAGACCCCATGAAAGCGGCATGTGAGCCGAAGGATCAAAATCATAGCAATTGCGTTAGCTTCATTTGCTCGAGGCCCATTTCGAAATCCGTAATTAACAAAGAGACTCTTGGTGCAATTAATTAGTATACATTTAAATCCATTTACGCTGCTGGACCTCGTTTCGAGTAATAACTTGTACATTAGCTGAGCTCTCCTATATAAAATACTTGTTATAGCTTATTAAAAAATTGGGGTTTCGAGGTTTCTCAGTGAATTTTTTTTTTATATTTTCATTTTCCTCTTGTTCCTCTGCGAACCCATTTGATGGATCGTCTTAGGTGTTGGATCAACGAGGGCAACTACATGGTTGTGCTGGTTTATCCGGTCTGCGTCTCCACCTTGTTGAATTTGCTTTTCCTCTTCAACATTGTTCGAGTGTTGCTGATGAAGCTCAGAGCTGGCCCAACGATCGGCACACAACCTTCGAGGTCTATGCGTCAGGCATTTCGGTGATTAATATTCAATATTATTCCTTTTCTATGTAAAATTTTTATTTATTTCGTTTGTTTATTCATTGAATACATTCCATTAGCAGAGATAACTCTCTGTATAAATTACGGAACATTTTTATCCAAGGTTTAAACAAAATATTTACTTGATTTAATGAACGTTTTAGTACTTTTACTGTTTACCATTCGATAATATTGATTTATTGGTTTTAACATTTAATGTTACTGTGACTAAAGCTTTTTTCCTATGTTTTCCTTTGTTTTTTTCAGTAAACATGTAAAAATTAGTAAAAATAGTATCAGAAATATCTTAATCTAATATTTCTCCTTGTTATCAGAGCAACGTTGCTTCTCGTCCCTCTTCTGGGTCTACATTATCTGGTCACCCCCTTCAGACCGCCGAAAAATCACCCCTGGGAGCAATTCTACGAGGTGCTCTCCGCCATCACCGCCTCTTTTCAGGTATAAATCGTTTCACATTTTTCTTTTTCCACGAGAAATGAAATTTAATCAATGCCCTTTCTCTTCGTTTTGCGCGATTCAAGTAATCTAACTTTCCGATAACACCGAACATCTATATGTGAGGGGTACTTTATTTATTTTACAAAATCGTCTTTCGTTCGTACAATACGGTTTCTATCTTACTAAAACTGGCTATGCCCTTTTCCTCATGTTTTTATGGGCGCATCCCCACTTTGCACTTTCCCGAAAAACAAACCCGTCGTTGGTGCGGGCCTGGAAAGTGTAAGCGGCCGTGACCGAGCCTCGCGCGTACTCGGTCCCAACCCTTATTGGGGACCTCTGGTTTATGGGGGCCCTAATGACCACTTTGGCCATCGCCACCCCTGATTATCTGGTTCCTCTTACATATAAAAATTCTTTCTTTTATACTGAATGGAAAAGTTATAAATCCGTAAAGTTAAAATTTACTACATTATTATCACTGCTGTCTCTATTACCATTTCCCGTCGTTGTTGTAAATAAATGAAGCTTATCGAACTAATTTCGTCACCCTCATATCGTTATTTCTTTCGCAGGGTCTCTGCGTGGCCATTTTATTCTGTTTCTGCAACGGCGAGGTAAGTGCACAAGCCTTCGTCGGGCTGTCTCTAATTAAACCGACGCACAAAGCACCAGGTACGCGTTCATTAATAAACGTTGCTTCTGCCCAGGTAATCGCGCAGTTCAAACGGAAGTGGGAGGGCACGGCTCTTCTGCGAAATCGGGCCAATTCTTGCACGGCGACCACCGTCTCGGTACGGCAAATTCACAAGACATAGAAACGGTCACACGGTTTCCGTAGAGAATGCGAAACACCCTTAAACGAAACATTCATCATAGTCATTAGCGTGTTTGCGTTCTCTCATTCGTATCCTTTTCCGTTTTTCTTCCGTTTCCGTCACGATTTTCATTCACGATTTGTTTCCACGATATCGTGTTTACGGAGACATATCCATGCAGGCCGTTGAAAATTTTCTTTTCCGATTGAAATTAACCCATTCACTGCCAAGTGTGCGTTATAATTTAGATTGATTACAAATGACACTCACCACAGGAATTTTATTCAACGATACTAGCTACGAGATATCCCGTAGGAATTTCTTTTCATTTTCAAATTACAGTAAATGCCATTTCAATACTGTATCTATAACTTAACCCTTTGACTACAGCACACTTTGTTACGCACCGATCCTACCATACGACAGGGATCGTGTTGCGATGTGCGCCAAGAACGGCGAATTTTTGGGTAGGGATGCATTTTTGTGAAAACATATTTCAGTAATTAAAAAACTGAATTTTTAACTAACTAACTAAGTTTAACAAAGACTTATGGGAATAAGTATTGATACAATTTTCACGGCGCTTAAAAGCGCTCTCAGTATCACAAACGCAAAATTTCTAAGCGCCTATAGGCGCCCACACTAGCCAAGGGGTTAATATTATTAGATTTTGCTAAAGTCCGTGTATTCTTTCAAATAAAATCGTAGCACCCAGGGCAAGACACTCTAAATTTGCCTGGCAGCGAATGGGTTAAACGGTACGGAGATTGATTTGAGATGGTTTAGATTTCAAGGAGGCAGCGACAAAAATTGCTTTTGGGTAATTTCAATCGTAAAGTGTTTGTTGGACGAATGACGAGGGATAAGAATTTGCGGAAGAGCGAAAGGAAGATATATGTAGTAGCTTCACGATCGTTTCAATTTTTATTTCTTTCTCTTTATTTTCAGAGCTGTTGCGAACAATTGCGTACACCTCTGTTGTGAAAGCTGCTTTGTGTTCGTCTCGAAATGAGATAATTGTTACGCGTGTATACATGTTTCACAGATTCTATCGCAGGCTAAAAATCGTTGAGCTTTTGTAACTTATTTCTTAGTTTAATAGTAGCAAAAACACATTTGTAGCGTACGAATTTTCAACCAAAAGTTGTAAGCATTCGAAATTCTGGAAATTCCTTGGAACTTTCAAGAATTTGTGTACATATGAAGAAAACTCTCTAAGGAATTTCCTGGTGAACCTTCAAAGTCCCTGATGTCTGCGATGTATGTAAAAACGCTTAATAAATTGTAAAAATTGCTTTGTACATAGCTATTCGTTTTCGTTCGTAGCCATATATTTTCAACATCTATCCTTGGGTAAGAAAAATCGAGCTCCATAGTCGAATCGAGCATTATAAATGATCGTGTGATTCCGTAGAAAGATATTTCTGTTGGTCGCATGACTAACGCAATAACGATGATTTATTATGTGATCATAACACGTATAAGCTCTTTCTTGTGCTTTCGCGATGTTTATAAATTTTATATTGTATACAAAATTAACGCTAACATTCAGACGGATAAAATATCCATGGAAATTAAGTTACTTTAAGCTTATAATTATTTGTAATTTCATATAATACAAAGTTTTATAACTGCATGCGCATGTATATTTAAAAACGAGTTTCTTTTGAACTCAAATTTTGCACGAGAACAATTTAACGCTTTTGATCATTTTCTTAACACTGTTCTGCTCTTTTTTAATAACACGTATCGTTCTTTCGAGGAAAATTTGAAATTTAATCCTTTGCAGAGCTGTTGTTTTCAATGTATCCCGTATTCTAAATTTTTACAAAAATAATGTATAAATAACAAAATTAAAATTAAAAATTAATAAGTTTTAACTTCTGCAGAGAATTAAACCCAATTTCTGTTGTAAAATAAATCATCCTACTCACAGTTCATCACTCAGCCCCATTAACATCAATTAACCAACCCCCATTTATTCACCAGTAGCAGTAATAAAACGAAACAAAACAAAACCGATCGGTTAACCGATGAAACAATATCAAACTGAACTCGATCAATATCTACCATTCACACGATTACCACACACACACACACAAACACACACACACTAAACAATACAACAATCGACCATCGCCATCATCTTCATCGATTCACATAAAACACCTTCGCCGCCCTAAGTCTCCGCCCGATCAAGAGTCGCACGGTCGCTCGACAACGGGCAAGACGGCGAACGGGAGAAAGAAACAAAGAAACAAAAAGAAAAACATCGAACTGTGCACGACTGGTCAATGGTGCGATGCGGACCGCGATCGTGTCCGACGAGCAACGAACGATTCGACGCTACCATACTTAAGTACTAACCGTCGTTGGCCTGCCGCCTGTGTACATAGGCCCGGGGAATGGCGCTAGCCAGCACCAGCTAACTAACTAACAAAGCAGAGAGTGACGAGAGTGTATAAAAGAGCGTGAGGGGGGAGAGCGAGGGAGAGAGTT
The DNA here is from genome assembly GCA_033822845.1 of Tetrapedia diversipes. NCBI lineage: Eukaryota > Metazoa > Arthropoda > Insecta > Hymenoptera > Apidae > Tetrapedia > Tetrapedia diversipes. The sequence continues at coordinate 690,439 of JAOPTO010001400.1, read as the reverse complement.
GTCCGTGTCGTGCCAATGACGACGTGCCCGTGTCAAGTCCATTGTGGGACGTTGACTGTTTCAGTTTATCCGATCGACCGCAGGTCCGATGGCGGGAGAGGAGAAGGTGTGACCATCAGTCGTCCTCGCCGGAAGTGGTGGACGAGAAACGAGCGATCGACGAGCGCAGACACACCGTGCAGTTGGTCACCGCTAGCCCCATCCTCAACAGTCATAACAATCACGCCAGGGTGCTCGTCAAATCGACGGATCCATCCGGTTGCGAGCAGACCCAGTGTTGATGAACCCGACGACAGACCGCTCGGACCTTTCTCTTTCCTTCTTTTACGTGCCGAAAATCTTCCGAAGGACACTTGGCACCCTGGGGAGGGGTGTGACGAGGTAGTGTGGGATTTTTACTCACCAAAATCGGCACAATGGCCTCCATCTGTACTAAGGGGAGCACCTGGAACTCTGAAGGAACATACTCAATACTCCTCCATGCATTATTGCTCCAACTGGCCCCTTTCTCAGGCCCTTTCTCAAGGGGGTGATGTTACCCCTCTATCAACGGCTTCGCAGCACTGTGCAGCCACAGGACAGCTTCCCATGCACATTCTTGAAATGGGTTCAAAGGAACGAACCCCCCTGCGCTTGCTTCTCCAGCGGTGTTACTTCTTAACTTTTTGGGGCACGGTGAGATTAAAAGTGTCCCAACTTTTTGATGCACGGTAATGCATGGTGGAACATTCTTAGACCCATGCGCAGTTATTTAAGTTTACTATTTAAGTTACACTCCATAACAACAAATCCAATTTAATTATTATCATTTTTTTATGTTTTTATATTATGTGATTCCTTTGTTAATAAAAGTATACCAATTTTATTTAATTTAAAACGCAACAAAATTTCTGTGCAATTCCTGTGCCTCAAAGAGTTAAACGGGTAGGTGCGGGAAGCTAGTGTTCCTACCCGAAAGACAGCTCGAATCTAACCAAAATCTAACCTGTGAGGTTTGTACTGCTCTCGAGACTGACTGAGTCCTTTATTTATTTATTTTTTCTTAAATGAGTACAAAAAGGGGGTTCAGCTCGAGACGCAGTTCAAGCCTATCCGAGACACTTGGCCCTTCCTGAGTTTTCCCGAACTTTTCCAGGTTCTTTGGCTGCATTGGCCTGAACAATCCAATACATACAGGGTGTTCGGACAAAGCTAGGAGAAAATTAAAGAGGTAACTCTATGCAACATTCTAAGACGAAAATCAAGAGTAACAATATTGCGTTTGACGCTTTGTTTATTAGTTATAAGCAACTAAACAGCGGGCTATTTTACGCCTGAGAGCAGGCAAATGGGTCACACGTTACCATCCATGTTGCCTGCTCTCAGGTGTAAAACTGTCCGTTCTTTTAGTTGCTTATAACTAATAAACAAAGCGTCAAACGCAATATTGTTACTCTTGATTTTCATCTTAGAATGTTGCATAGAGTTACCTCTTCAAATTTTCTCCCATCTTCGTCCGAACACCCTGTATATGCGCCCATAGAACTCAAAGGGTTAAAGGCGGGTTGGACCAAGGGCGTGGATGGAACACATATGTATATAACAGCGAAGAGTTGAAGATCGAAAGATATTCTGCGAATACAGAATAGTAAATATGTTGGTCGAAGATCGTGATGGAGTGATTTGTTGGAAATGACTGAAAAACAGGCCGATAGATAAGGAGGTGATAGTTTATTCAACGGAGGAGAAACTTCTGAAGAATGGTGGTTGTTATCTTGAAGGAAAATGTGTTTTGTTGATTAGTATAGCGAGAGGTTTTATTTATACGTATGGAAATAAACAAAACAAAGTCCTAAAAATGTTGAGTAATATTTTAAACGAAAATGATAAGAGTAATATGTATTTTTTAGATCTCAAATATTACTTTAAGAAAATAAGAAACAAAGTGTGTTGTTTGAATATTTTCATTGATTCTAGGGATCAAATTTGTATAGCATAAGTTTTATTTTAGAAAAAGGTGATCTTGAGATACTCGGATATTTTTAAGAATAAACCTCGAACGAAATGGCAGGAAATAGGCACAGTGTACATTTTATTATTGAAATCTACGTTGCATAATAATTGTTATTTAAATCGATAGAATTAAAATTCACCGAGGAAACGTAATTTATTGTTTCTTAAAACGAGTTCATCCGATAACTTATTCGAACTAAAGATTTTGTGTTAATTAAGCCCTTCAGAACTAAACGGAATTATTTATAAAAGTTAAATATTTGATACAGAATACAAAACGAACTGCTGTAATTTAATTTTCCAAATATTTTCAAATTAATCGATCTCGCTCCGAAGGACTTAATTATGTATTTAATTTTTGTATTTCCAATCAACATTTTTATTCAATAATTTTACACGATCTCTTCGAAGAAATAGATGTACAATTCAAAAGTAAATATTCCCTTACACTTAAGAAGCAAAAGATCTCGTGTTAAATTAACTGATACAACGATTCTTCATTTTTACATTAAACGTTACGCTGAAAATAACGTAGGTTTATAACGTAAACTGTTATATATGTACAAATACATTATGTAACATACATTTACCGCTTTTCCAATGTATTTTTAAATTTCAAATCTAACAGAAATTGCGCAAAGTTTCTTAAAGCGATTACAAATTTGGTTGACTTTTGTTAATAGATATTACAAATCGTCATATCAAATTACATTACTGATTAACGATATGTGATTTTTTACACGAAATAGCGATTTTCTAGAAAACATTCGCTGTCAACGTATGTACTTGTTGCCTACGCAAATGTAATTAAACATGCGAGAAAATATACGAATAACTTTAATGTATAAAAACTTACAATTTGTAATAATAAACTAATACTGTCCTTTCATCCTTCCCGAATTGATTTTTCCATTAATAAAAAACGTCAGTTTTATTTATGTAGTAACTTAACATTATTACCGAATGTATTTTAATCTTGTACAACATTTATTATTAATAAACGAACAGTTATACACATTTCAATGCATTTCAATTTCCCTTCTGATTTCCACAAACACGAATCCGAAAATATGAAATTCCCGCGCTCGAAATTTCTTGGAAATGACGTTATGGTTCTATCGAAATTTTGTATCAGGAGAACATAACAACTGAGGAGGTGGCACGGAATATTTTTCTTGGAATATGACGTCATTTCTCAGAATTTCTCGAGCGCGAAATTTTCGATTCGGAACCGAACATTGCGTCGAAAATCGAAATTTTGTATCAGGAGAACATGACAACTGAGGAGGTGGCACGGAATATTTTTCTTGGAATGTGACGTCATTTCTCAGAATTTCTCGAGCGCGGAATTTTCGAATCGGAACCGAACATTGCGTCGAAAATCGAAATTTTGTATCAGGAGAACATAACAACTGAGGAGGTGGCACGGAATATTTTTCTTGGAATATGACGTCATTTCTCAGAATTTCTCGAGCGCGGAATTTTCGAATCGGAACCGAACATTGCTTCGAAAAATCGAAATTTTGTATCAGGAGAACATGACAACCGAGGAGGTGGCACGGAATATTTTTCTTGGAATATGACGTCATTTCTCAGAATTTCTCGAGCGCGGAATTTTCGAATCGGAACCGAACATTGCTTTGAAAAATCGAAATTTTATATCAGGAGAACATGACAACCGAGGAGGTGGCACGGAATATTTTTCTTGGAATTTGACGTCACTTCTCGGAACTTCGTGATTTCTCGGAATTTCGCGATTTCTCGGAATGTGACGTCATTTCTCAGAATTTCTCGAGCGCGGAATTTTCGAATCGGAACCGAACATTGCGTCGAAAATCGAAACTTTGTATCAGGAGAACATAACAACCGAGGAGGTGGCACGGAATATTTTTCTTGGAATTTCGCGATTTCTCGGATTCTTTCAACAGATTTTGTTTCTTTTGTTATTTCTTCGCGTTTTTTACTAGTTTTTTCGAATCTTAGTTTTAATTTTTGCAGGATATTGTTTATTATTATCTTAGATAACATAAGAGAGGAAATAAATGATAAAGCAGTGTAATACTGTTTAATTAATCTGATTTATTATGAGTTTTGTAAAATACATTGTATAAAATAATTTTACAATAAATAATCTGATTTTGTAATATGTGTGTAATTTCTTCTGGAGATTTCCGATGCTGGGAGTTGCCCCGTTATTCATTTCGAGGTCCAGATGAGTTCTATAACATAATTTATTTTTATATTCAATATTAACCATTCAAATGTGTGATAACTTTTACAATATTTGATTCAATAAATATATGGGGTACAAACACATGCGTTTAAGCATTAACAGCTTAAAGTGACATACAATAATCTCATAATTTATCCTCCTGCAATATATACAATCATTTCTAAATTTCCCGCTCATATCCAAAACACATATAATAATACCAATAGCACCATCTATTACAGATGCTAGCAAACCATTCGCACATTTTTACCGACAATAAGAGGAGACAGAGATAGAAAGGCATAGCCGCGCCATCTATCCAGAATGCCAGCAAACAACTCGCACATTTTTACCGACGAAAAGAAGAGACAGAAAAAGAACAGCACAGGCGCGCCATCTATCCGAAATGCCAGCAAACACGAAATTGATCGATTACTTTCTTTATCGCACCTGGTACTCAATGTGGATTTAGGTCTCTGGATTTGGTCTCAAAAACGCAGCACAGACCTTCCAGCGATACATGGACATAGTTATCCGAGGTCTAAATTTCGCTTTTTGTTATATAGACGATATTCTTATTGCCTCCGCTAAGCAAACGGAGCCCAAACAGCATCTTCGACAAGTCTTACAGCGTTTAAAGTAGCACATATATACACGTACATACAATAATTATACAATTTATCTTTTTACAATATATAAAATCAATTAAAAGTTTCCCGCATATCTAAAACATTTTAATAACGTTCGTAGCGCCATCTCTCCAGAAAGCGTTCAAACTGGTGATAAACATTTATCGACAAGTAAACAAAAGTGGTAACGGACTTTGATGAGAACTGCCACCTATCAAAGAAACTCGTAAACAACTCGCACATGTTTACCAACAATAAAAAGAGACAGAGAAGAAAGATATAACGGCTCCACCTACATTGTAAATAAACAGACTACTTCGTTAACAGTTTGAACCGTTCTTCAATAGATGGCGCAACAAACTAAAGTTACTTAATTTACGCGCGAAAATTTAAAATCACTTTCTTCGTTTACCTTTTTACTTAATTCTTATTTCTAAAAAGTCTCACTTGCTTTTGATACGATATGATTAATCTCTAGTTACGGAGATCTTTAACTTTAAGTTGAGATCATCTAAATAGCTTATTATTAAGTTGAGAAATTTTAATATTTTTACTAGATTGTAACGGACAGGTGGACGAAAATTAGTACCACCCACTCAGCGCTAGATAGTTATAGTGTTTTAGTGTCCGCAAAATCGAATACTCCTGCAGTTTACAAAAAAATATATTTGCAGCGTTTATTCAGGAATTCTCACGTGTGTACCTTCTTTTCTAGGCCTTATATTTTCTATTTATGTGAATCTGGTTCCGATTCAGTTCATTTAAACGGATTCCTTAAATTTACCTACTTACCGTATGCAGTGTGTAAGCCTAAAGGTGGGCCGAAATGAATGGGCTAATTCTATGATGTTCTTTGTGTGAGGAACAATTAATAGAATTAAAAAACTGCATGTTACAGGTATATTAGGCACTTACTTTTATTCTGAATTTATTAAATGTCCAGTGAGTTGGAAGATTTATTAAAAGTTCAGTGAAAAATACATTTCTTGCACAGTACTTAGCTCGGTATGGTTTTCCAATGATTATTCAATGGAAAACCAACACCAATTTCCAGGTCTCACCACGAGGAGGTGACTGCGCTTCGAGACCCACCCACCCTGCCCCCCAACCCAGCACCCCCTTCCCATGTACTTTTATCCCAGCGCCCAAAACCCGAATACCCAAAAACCCCTCGCCCTTATACTATTACCGTGATCCCCGGAACGCGCACCCACAAAACCCCTCACCCTTATAATATTACCCCTGATCTCTGGAACCCGACACCGACAAAACCGGTTACCCTCAAACGTGATCTTACACCCTTGACTCTACACCCATAGAACCTCACGCGCGCCTGCTCACCGAATTTCCTAAACCCACCACTCCCACGACCCACACCCGTTACCCTAACCAAAAAAGCCCGAGTCCAGCCTGGTTATAACCTTTCAACGAAACAAGCTCCGCGTCAACGGAGGGCCCTGAGTGTATATACGCGCTAGAAACAGACTGGCCCCCGGACTGAATGTACCAAAATGTACAGAATTGAACAACTAAACCAAACTCCGCATAAACGGAAGGTTTGCGCCCACCCCCCACCCTACCGTACCCCCCCACCACCCTACGGCCCCTTTACCAACCCCCGGAAACCGTTAGCAAATACAAAAGCAAATAAAAAAGCACCCCAATTCAACGTGGCTATAACGCTAAAACGCACTCAAGCTCCGCGTGAACGGAGGACCCTGAAATGCTGGAAGGATCACACCTGTGCACGACGGCCCCCGGCGGAGGGGTCGCATCACGGCCACAATTGATTATCTAATGGAAAGTACTATAAAGTACTATAAGACTACTCTACTAAACCAACCTCCGTGTGAACGGATGGTTTGAATCCACTCCGGGTGAACGGAGGGTTTGAACCCACACCCCGCTTTCCGCGCCACCGAAGACCCGAATACCCGCAAAACCCCCACCCTTATACTATTACCCCCTGATCCCCGGAACCTAACACGCACAATACCGCTTACCCTTAAACGTGATTCTAACCTCTACACCCCTCGACTCTAAACCCATAAATCCCTTAAACCCGATGCACCCTCGTCCCATACCCCTAGCAAAAAACGCCCCGAGTCCTACTCCCACAACCCACGCCGATTGGTTGGTATCCCGTATTCCTACACCGATTATCTATATACCTTTGCCCTACTAATACCCCTTGACTCTACACCCATAGAACCCCACGCGCGCCTGCTCACCGAATTCCCTAAACCCACCACTCCCACAACCCTCGCGCGCGTTAACCTAACCAAAAAAGTCCGAGTCCAGCCTGGTTATAACCTTTCAACGAAACAAGCTCCGCGGTAACGGAGGGCCCTGAGTGTATATACGCGCTAGAAACAGACTGGCCCCCGGACTGAATGTACCAAAATGTACAGAATTGAACAACTGAACCAAACTCCGCATAAACGGAGGATTTGCTCCCACCCCCCTCCCCCATATACCCCCAACCCTACGACCGCGAAACCCACCCCCGGAATACGCTAGCAAATAAAAAAGCACCCGAATGCAACGTGGCTGTGACCTTTCAACAAACAAGCTCCGCGTGAACGGAGGGCCCTGAGAGTATATACGCGCCACGGCCACGCTGACTGCTGGGCAAAAGGTACCAAATTTAAAGGTACTTACAGACTACTACTTTACTAAACCAAACTCCGCGTGAACGGAAGGTTTGAATCCATCCCTTAAACCGCGTACCGCGAACGTTACGATCGCGTACCCCAACGTTACGACCGCGTACCCCCAACGTCACGACCGCGAAACCCACCCCCGGTACCCCTAACAAATAAAAAAGCACGCGAATGCAACGTGGCTGAGACCTTTCAACAAACAAGCTCCGCGTGAACGGAGGGCCCTGAGAGTATATACGCGCCACGGCCACGCTGACTACTGAACGAAAGGTACCAAATTTAATGGTACTAGCAGACTACTAAACTAACTTTAGTAAACCAAACTCCGCCTAAACGGAGGGTTTGAATCAAGATACTCCCTACCCTTTATCCCCCTATTCTAAACTCTCTAAATTGTAAACCCCTAAACCCTCCCCTCGTAGATCCTATTTTCCGTAAGTCCTAAATTGGTTGAACCTATAGACTGACTATTTTCGAAACTCTCTGAAAAGCGGAAGAAACCCGTGGACAAAACCTACAATTCTAATTCGCGATACTAATTCCGAGATCTTCTGGCAAGCCTCTTTGTGACTTCATCATCCAGCGAAACATCTATGGAAAACCGAAACGAATACGAAATAGAAAATGCAATACGTAAAATATATAAAATATTAAAACTAATTTATAGGTTGTAGCATTTAAATATTTTTTACTTTGTTCGGATTTTATTTTTTTTAACATAGTTCGTCAAATTATAAATTTTTCTAAACTACACGTTCACTTAGAAATGTTTGAATATTTCCTACGTTCGTTAAAAAAAAGCTTCCGAAAAACTAAACAACTCTGAGAAGACTAACAGATCTTGCGAAGTATCCAAAGGAGTACTTATACTAATTAATGATTTAAAAAATTTTTATATTGGAATTCAAATTAATGTATTTTGTTCCAATAATATTATAATACTTTGGATGTTAACAGAGATAGCTTAAGCATTTGTCAAAACCATTGCATTTCCAAAATAAAGTGACAATTTTCAAAAAAGAAAATCGGGAACATAACCGAGAGCCTCTAATGATGCAAGATATTAATTTAATAAGTCTGAAATATTAGATAAAGTAAAATATTCATATCAGAAAACTTGAGAGGCTGTATTAATTTGCAACTCCAATTTAATAAGCTTTAAGTTTTAGTTAAAAATTGAATATTCGTATTTATGATTTAAATATTACATGAAACACGAAAAGTGTTCTCGAAAGTGAAAGTGAAAACGATAAAAAGAGACTTACCGTTCGTATTAAACAATAAATGACCCAAATGATCAAGAAGTACAAAGTAATATTTTAATTAATTAGAAATTCGGAATTCGAAACTATTTGTGCAAAATAATATTACATTTTATTTAGGAATGACATTTGTGTTAGTACTTCTCCATCTTTGATCATAGTGTACAACAGACAAATAGCGAGCATAGTGATAAAGTAACATAAAGAATGGTAGTCCATCGTAGAATAGAATGCCTATTCTAATATGGACAACCATTACGTTGCAGCCCTCTTCGTGACAATATGTCGGGCCTCTTCGAAGATACAGCTGTAGATTTCCTTCTTCTTTGGCAAACAGATGAGAATGAATTCGACAAAAGATTTGCAGCAACTCGATATTAAACCATAGATGTTTATGCATTAATGGGAAATTCAAATAAATGTAGAAGCACGAAATACAGTCAATGTGCAAGATATAAATTTTTATTTCAGTTCGATTCCTTTAATTGTACTAATAAAAACATTCATTTGCATAAACATCCACAGTTTATTTAAGAATATCTGATTATTCTCTATGTGCGTAAGAAAAAAAGCTTTCGAAAAACCGAACTTTGAAAGAACAATGGAACAAATAAAGAACCGAATGCAGCACTAATTAATGAATTAAAAATTTCTAGATATTATTTCTAAGATTCAAGGTTCCAATATTTAAATGAGAATTTTCAATCTAAACTAAATTCTCTCAATTGCTCATTTGTAAATTTGTAAACAAAATATGTATTTAAATTAAAGCCTCCAATATTTATCTAATTTTGACCTGACAAAAATAATAATTTAAATTTGAATTGTATCATGGATAATTCGCTATACTATTGCATATAGGCTGCAATATAATTTAACGTAAAAATATCACTAACCTTGCGTCTTCATGTGTGCTATGAATCCCAGCTAAAAATATAATTAGTAACATAGCTAACGATCTAAGACTTTTCAGAGGAAAGAATAATTAAACACAAGGAAGGGTATTATTTGTTTTAATCACTTTATTTATTTCACACATTTTATTTATTTTATTATTAGGATGGAGAAATGGAAAGGGAAAGGGCAAATATTCAGAGCTAGGTAAAATTTGGAAAAGAGAATATTTTAAAATCGGACTTTAATATTTTCAATATTACTAAGAAACTATTGTTACATGCTACTTCAAAATTTCTTCGAATTGGATTAACTATTATATTATAATGCACTTATATATTAATATAATGAAATATTAATATATGCATATTAACTAATTCATGTATGACACTTATAATTTATTATAACATTTTAATATAGACTGGACTGCATTCTATTCACTACATGAAATATTTTTCCAAGCTCTGAATGAACATATTAAAAAAACCCTAGAGTGGTAGCGTTATCGAAGCGACAATTCTAAGAATCGAAAACAATGAACAAGTGTTCAACAGTTGTCGCTTCGATGCCACCTGCCAGCTCGTCGCGAAATGCTTTCTTGTTTACAGTACGTAAGCAAGCCCGAACGTCCTTCGAAAGTTTTTGCGCGTAACAGATCGAAGCTTCATTATGAGATAATATGAAATTCTAATGCAAATAATAATACCGAATACAATGAAGCTGTGTTAAATTATTAAATCATTTGAAATTGTGTAAAATTATTAAATCATATGAAACAGTAATGGATGTAATAAATTTATGCAACCGTGAGACACAAGAAAGCCCTGACAAATAATATATCAATGTACACGAGTAATAAAATACTCGTGGTCACTATGCTCGCAATAATAAGCAGAAATACGACCAATTCCTGTGTCGTTTCGGACCATTCATCCTACGACATGATTGGGAACCGGAAGAACAATGAAATATGTGACTCACCGTATGGAGATTAGCATCACGCGTCTTCTATGGTCCCCATAGCCTGCATCGGGTATATCAGTAGCATCAGTAGTATCCAGGATGCAGTCCTATATCCAGGAACCACCACTCGTTAATAAAAAAATATAAGATAAAAGTCTAACACTCCCGGTCGCGAGATACTGTAGGCGAATTGAATTTGTATCGAATCGGTGATATAAAAACAAATAAAAATAAAAATCTAACACTCCCGACCGTTAATAGTAGCGAACGGGTTAAATTATGCGAAATCACGAAGCTATAACCCGTAAAAACGTGTTTATGGTTGGTGATTATGCGAGACGCGTTTCGTTCGACCTGTCAAACGTCCGTACACGATGGCGTCCCACGCCGGAAAGGGTCACCTCGTCCGGCGTCACGAACCAGCAGCCGGCCGCGGCTGCGCAGAGCGACTCAGCGCGAATTTGAAATAAATAAAGTCACGATATCGTTCCTAATATAAATTTATGATATCAATAAAAATGAATTGAACATTAATCCATATGAAATGTTACATTCACTCTTTATGAACTAATTATATTTCTCCTATTTAAAAGCGTGGGCGAAGAAATAAACCTGTGATACATATGTAGTTCTGTATTTCTACTTGCTTATTTCGTAATGAACTTTGTTATGAACTACGTTAGAATGATTAGAATGTAGTTCTAATCTTCTGCCTTATGTGGCTGTTAAAACGTTTATTGCCACTTATAATTTCGAGCTTCGAGTTACAAGAGCAAAGTATATACTCTAACAAGAATGAAGCATACAAAATTGTTCAGGAATTATGTCTGTAAATGCTGATTCTATTATTCTGTCCGACAGAGATTAATCATATTGTATCAAAAGCAAGTGGGACTTTGGAGAAATAAAAATTAAGTAAAAAGATAAATGAAGAAAGTGATTTTAAATTTTCGCGCATAAATTAAGTAACTTTAGTTAGCGACTCCATCTATTGAAGAATGATTCAAACTATTAACGAAGTAGTTGGATTGCTTACCGTACAGATGGAGCAGCTATGTCGTTTTTTCTGTCTCTTTTTATTGTTGGTAAAAATATGCGAGTTGTTTGCAAGTTTTTTTGATAGATGGCAGCCCTCATCAAAGTCTATTACCACTTTTGCTTGCTTGTCGATAAATGTTTGCTACCAGTTTGGACACTTTTTGGATAGATGGCAGCATTAACGTTTTAAAAATGCGGGAAATTTAAAAATGATTTTATTTATTGCAAAAAGATAAATTGTATAGTTATTGTATGTCGCTATAAGTTGCTAATGCTTAATCGTATGTATATGTACGCATACATTAATTGAACTGCAACGTGTAAAAAACGTAAAGCATTAATTATAGAAAAAGATAAAATGTTATGATATAACATTCGTAAATTAATTATTGTAATTAATCAATTTATTATGTAATCGAATTTATAAAATTATAATATATTCTTTTAAAACAGTTTTATAGTTAATAATTATTAAATTATACTTTATACATTTTTATAAATATAAATGTTGTTACTTTTAATACATATATAAATTGGCGGAAAAATTTTTTTATTCTTAAAAGTACATGTGCGTTGGTAGCTATAAAATTTATTCGAAATGTCTTTAATACTGTTCTCAAATGCATTAAAACATGCTTGAAAGTTTTGAATTGTAATTACAGAAGGTATTTTTCTTTGTAGTGCAACGTTATTCTGTTATACGTTTTTGATTTGAATAATATTATATAAGTATAATAAGTTATATAAAAATAAAATGTTTGCATTAAATGTTACTACGTTGAATATTCTATCATATTCATATTAGATTATCAAGTCAATTGTTATTTTAATTGACATATAATTTATGATTCTTTATCTAAACGTTATTTAATATTCTAGAGAAGTGTAATGTACTAAATGTAACTGTAGAGGGTGCAAATGTGTATTTCATAATAAGTCGTAGAATTCCCCTTCTTGAGGAACACTATGGACGAAAACGCCTATACGTAGAAACGTATGGCTTCCAAGTATAGTTAGTATATTGTGCGCGAAGGTTAGGAGCAGTTAAACGATCAAACGTGGGTTAGGTGAAAATAACAGCTCCTGTCACAATGTAGTGTTTAATAATGTGGTTGTGATATTATAATAGTAAACGTATATCAAAATACATCTAGATTTCAACATCCGTGTGATCCATTACGGAATACATGGATGTTGCGAACGGACAAAAGCCCCTTAGTGAGTGTAATTTTGAATTTATTTAAAGTAATTAATGAAATTTGTTTTATTTTGAAGTAAATGAAACATTTTGATTTGTTGAGTAAAATACCAATAGAAATCTTAGTTTCACTTTAAAATTTAAATGCCTATTGAGCGAAAGTTCAACGTTTATTTACTCGTAAATTTACAAAAAATTAATTGAATGTGTAACAGCATAATTACATGTCACTGTAAAAGTTTGATTAGTATAGTTACTGACAATAACTTTCTTTATCTAATAATTTATGAATATTATTATATAGTTTGTTGCATAAATTTTACAATCTAGGTGGGCAATCTCCTGCCATTAGTAGTTCAGGAATGGATAAAGGAAAAGAATGGCAAATGGAACTACTTATGGAAAAATTACGTTCCAAGGCTTCTACGTTCAAGCCCTTGGTGGAAACTGCCAAAAATTTACGAATGGCTATGCTGGTGTGTATCTTGTAATAAGTTAATCGATTTATTTAAATAGCTATTGATTTTTTAATTATTTCTTATTTTTTTTTATTTATTTTAATGACAGGATAAAAGGTTTGCAATTGATAGTGCAGAGAAAAGTCAGTTACAGAAATGTTTGGATATGTTGCAACATTCCATAAAAGTGACTTCTTTTCAATCCATGGTGGAGCGCTTGGAAAGTTTAACCAGACAATTAGGGTAAATACGTATAAATGATTTAGTATAAAGAAAAATAAAATTAAGTAATTTAGTAAATATTTATATTATGATTGGGTTACAGCTTAAAGTTTATGATGTCTGGTCCACCCGGTACAGAATTGTTTATCTCTTCAGATATGTTTTTTTTAGAAGTTCTTTTAGAGCCAACAGGTATAGTTAAAGATGTTAAAATTCATCATGAAGGAAAAAATGAGCAGCAGGTATACATTTGAAATCTCTGTAAAAAAATAATGTTTCATATATACTTTGTCATACAATAATTGCTTAATGGAATAATTTGCAGAGCTGTGATGTATTGGTGTCTTGTCTGTCACGGGGAGACTTCCTTGATTTTACAGTACAATTAGAAGGTTTAGCTTCAATATATCAATTAAATGCTGATAAGAAAGTGAAATGTAAAGCATTTAGCGCTTTACAATCATTGGAAGCAGATTTAGGTATTTTAGCTCAGTTGCAGACGTTTATAAAGGAACCTTTCAATCTTGTTCATAAAAGCCCAGTAGGTTAGTGTTAACGTTCGTATTGTTTTAGAAATTTAGAGGGAAAGAGTTTTCTTACTAATAATATAATTATTTATTTCAGGAATTCTTGAGCGAAGAAGAGGAGGTCACGCGATGAAACTGACGTATTTCGTTTCTCCTTACGATTTGATAGATCGGGAAAATCGTACCTGTGATGCATTGAGTTCAGAGATAGTTATTAAACGGAAGATCGGTCATTCCGTTACTGTTTGTATGGAAGGTTCGACTGCTCACAAGTTGCCTACATCTAGTATCATAACTGTAAATAGAAGTCCTACAGGAAAAAAGTTCGTAATTTATTACAAGTGAATGCATACTATATATAATTGATACTTAATTTCTAACCGATACTAAACACTTTCTAGTACCCCTTCTTATGCTCCGTTAACTGGTACAAATTCGTCGGTATTACCCGCTTGCTTCGTATTGAAACTGGCAAAGAAAATGCCGATGTGCATGGAACTAGTGCGTAGGATACAGAAAGTAACGGAATTAGAATGCGGAGATATATCTGCTCCTCATCCGTTACTCAGTTTGATTGTTCAACATGCTAGCGAAGGACAATTGGATAGTCGGAATAATAGAGGACTTTATGTTGTATGTAACACACGTTTTACACGTACGACGGTTTTAAGCATAATAAAATTGTGGGTATTCTAATTGTTTCTTCTGTTACAGACTTTACCGGATCAACAGCATTGCTATTTTATGACGGAGAACAGAAATATGGAGGGTGTGTTAGTATGTAGTATTCCTTTTACTCATCCAGCGCATGTTCCACAAATCTTGGTATACTTGCGTCAGCAAGCGCTGTTTAATACTTTAATCGCTAGTTGCGTTAGATCTATGGCTCGACAAGATCCTGAACATGCAACCATATTTGAAGTGAGCGCTTTATCGTGGCAACATATATCGGTAAGTTTGGAGCATCCATTCGAGGAAACCATGGCAACGGCGGAGCTGGACTTGACGGACATTTCTGCATTAAAGTGCAAATTGTACGGCATAAGTATAACGAATACGGAACAGACGTCGGATCTGACCGGGAAAGTCTTACAGAAGTGCTTAAGTATACCTCTGACAATGAGAATTCTTATGAAATCGTGGGAGAGTCGCGACTCTTTAAGCACGATGAATGGTCTGAATAGCGGAAACGGAAACTATAATGTGAATCTCGGTTCCGGCAAAGACCCGAGTAACCAAAACGGTTCCGGGATGCCTGACTTTACTAACGGAGAAACGAAAATCAAGCAGGAACCCGGTTTGAACAATGGAAATGGAACAATGGGAAGGCAACAGTCGCAACAGCAGCAACAACAACAACAACAGCAGCAGCAACAACAACAGCAGCAGCAGCAACAACAACAGCAACAGCAGTCTTTTTTAGATGCCGGAACGGAGAATAGTATCGGTTTTCCGTCATATTCCGGCCAATCCGATACCACGACTACTGCGATGTTGAATCCTCTGCAATTGGGAGCGTTGCTTGGACAGGCAAAAAACTCTATGTCGAATCCAATAAACGAACGTACAAAAAAGTCGCGCAAGAGGAAAACTGCGGACGGTATTTGGCGAAGTCCCAAAAGGAAAGGAGACGAGAGCGCTGAGATATTGCTGGAGAGCTCCAGTTCAGATTCAACTCCGCTCGGTACACCGACCGGTGGCAGAGAGAACATAAACGAGACCAGAACGTCTACACCGACGTCGGCCACGAGCTTAACCAGCGGTTTGGATTTCTCTAATCTAGACCCGACGGATATCTTGGGAACGGACAAGAGCTCCGATTACGATATCGACAACGAGAGCGAGATAACGGAGGTTCATGATTTGCAAGACGTCGAAGAGTTGATTAAACGTGAACGGAAATCGAGGAAGAGAGAGGAGAAAAAGAGTCCGATTATATTCGAGGAGAACAAAAGCCTGGTGCCGCCATCAGTAAGTATAACGCCAATTTCAAGCAGTAGTTTGGGTCAGACCACGAACTATAACTCTGTACTTACGGGGATGGGTTTGGAGAGGAGGCCAGGCATTGAAATAATACCGATAGCATCGTCACCGCAAACCACTTTACCAAGCTCTATTACTATAACCCCAATAGCTGGACCGGCACAGTCGAAAGGTCTGACGGACGAGCGTAGAGAGCGTAAAAGCTCGAAGGTTAAGTCGGCAGAGGATAAGGGAAAGTTGGAAAAGAGACGTAAACGTAAGAGAGAGGACAGTCCTATGGGACCGCCGCCGGATAAGATACCATCGAAACAGGATCCTCTGTCTAAGCCGGTCTCGGTGAGCATCAAGCCGACCGAGTCGCCACCGAGTCTGAGCTCGCGCCCCTCATCACCTGCTACTACGACATTACGAAAATTTAGCCCGTCTCCGACGCATACCAGCCCGCTCGCTCTCGTAGGTAAGTCCAGTCCTACATTGAAACAGTCAACAAACAAGCCAGTGCAAAGTCCAAAGCACTCTCCGGTCTATAGCAGTAGTCCCAAGCATACACCGGTGCCTGCGAGCGTGAGTCCGAAACATGGCACCTCCTCGCCGAAGCATGGCAGCTCGGCGAGCACCGGTAAGCCGAGCATGTCCGCGCTGAAGTCCGCTGCGAACTCGCCGTCGAGCAAGACCACCGATTCGGGACCGTCAAAAATAAAGTCTTCCTCGTCGTCGTCGAGCAAAGACTCCAATCGGGAGAAGGACAGAAAGACGTCTTCTTTAGCTTTCGGCGGATCCGGCGGCCATCAGAGCCCGAAAACCAAGTCCTCCAGCGGTAAGTTAAAACAACTGGAATTGATTCCTAGCGGGGAGACGCAGTCCACGTTGCCAAGCAGCGGCGGCAGCACACCGCCGTCCGGCAGCTCGGAGGTCAGCAAGTCCGCCATTGCTCAGCAGCAGGCGAGGAACAGGAAGGGCTCGTTGAGCGCAGTGATCGATAAGCTGAAGAACGCGCAGCACTGCACGGACGACGGTGGCAATGGCGGGGCGAAGTCTGCTGCCGGCGGAGGCGGCACTTCCGGTGGGCAGAAGGAGAGGAATGTCGGAGGCTCGTCGAACAAGACTGTGGAGGGGAAGTGTGTTAGCAAAAATTCGTCCATTGATACAAAAAACCCCGCAGAGTATATGGTAAAGCATAGTTCCGACGGGATGAAGATAACGATCAATAAGACACGCACGAAAGACTCGAAGTCTGGTACCAATCTAAAATTGTCTTCGTCCTCTGCGAACGTGGTGACTGGAGCTTCTTCGAGTTCGTCTATGTCGTCTGCTGCGATGTCGGGAAACGGTTCACCGAAAACGCATACCGGTTTGAAGCCAGGAGTGACTTCCGGTCCCGCGTCGAAGAAACCTCCGTCTCAGACGTCCCCAAAGCTGTCCGGCTCCTCTTCTTCCGGCTCCGGCAGCGGTAGCGGGAACAAGGCTACTTTGCTGGGACAAAAGATGCTGTCCGCCTTAAAATCTATCTCGGGCTCGAATTCTGGAAGCGGCAATGGTGCCGGAGGGATCAGCGTTGGAGGTAGCGGTGGTAGTAGCGGACTGCTGTCCAAGAACGTTATGTCCTCCAAGTCTTCCTCGAGTTCTCCGAAGACGGCCAGCTCTGGTGTTACGGATCTCAGCCGAAATCGCGACAAATCTAGATTATCGAAATCCAGCGATAAAAGTATATTTCCCTCGAAGGGGATCGGGGACACCCGGAAATCGAGCCCGTCTGGGCTACGAGAAGAAAGCGAAAGCGAAAGGGCGTTCAAGCTGTTAGCTGCTCACGCCTCCATGTCGAACCTGTCGAACTTACCCAATCTACCGCCGCAGCTGGTCGTCGAGGGTCTCATGAAACAGTTGGACACGAAATTTCAGATACCCAAGCTGTCCGCCAGAGCCAATACAGATTCTGGCGACAAAAAATCGGAAAAGTTGTCGTCGATGCTTCCCGACAGCGGAAAAGCGCTGGACAATCTCGCGAACAAGCAATCGACGGAGCAGGGAAAGCTGCAAGCGTTGTCGAACACGTCGACCGCCGCTTCCAAGACGACGTCGGAGGATCAGACAAATCAAGGTAGAAGGGATCACGTGCAAACAAAGCCTGACAATCTCTCTATGACAGGTGCGACCTCCGTGATAAATCTCGGCACGGACAGTGCTGCCAACATGCTACTTCCCTCGCTCTCAAGTGGTAGCTCACACGATCTCGACATCCCCACAAATCTCTCGATGCAGTCGACTGAGAACGAGTCCCGCGACAAAGAGTCGTTGAGTAGGGGCAACGCGCAATTTCTGAGTGGCACGTTGAACTCCACCGCGGCTAGCAAGGATGACTCCAGCGGCGGTGGTCCTGTAATGGCCGTTCTACCAAAAGGATCCAACGTTCAGCCCACCAGCAAATCTGTGTACCCTACAATGATAACAACAGGTACGATAACGAGCGGTAACGGGGTTAATTCTGCTAGTTCCGGAAACGGGAATGCGGAGAGCTTGAATCTTAGCATCAAGCCTGTGGATGCCACCATGACTAAGTACAAATCCGACGAAAAGAAGCTACAGCAGCAGCAGCAGCAACAACAGCAGCAACAACAACAGCAACAGCAGCAACAACAATCACAACCACAACAACAACCACAGCAGCAACCTCAACCGTCTCAGCAGCAGCAGTTGCAGCAACAAACGTCGCAACAACAACAGCAGTCACAGCAGCAGTCGCAACAGCAGTTGCAACAACCACCTCAGGTTCCTTCTTCCGGAAGCACCTCTACTTCTTCCTCTCTGGGACCTCCAGTGTC
Source organism: Tetrapedia diversipes (assembly GCA_033822845.1). Classification (NCBI taxonomy): domain Eukaryota; kingdom Metazoa; phylum Arthropoda; class Insecta; order Hymenoptera; family Apidae; genus Tetrapedia; species Tetrapedia diversipes. The sequence goes on along the minus strand of JAOPTO010001400.1, from coordinate 671,579 downwards.
CTCCGAGGGCTCCTCGAGCGTGATGAAACCACCTGGCACGGAGATACCTACGACCACGTCTCAGGAGGCCGCCGAGATGCTGCTGGACTTCTCCACGCCAAAAGACGTGGCCAAGAGCCTGAACTTCACCAGCATTCCAGAGAGGGCGATGACCCAGGCGGCGTCGGTGCGCAGGAACACCCCTCCGCCGCCGCCACCTGCCTTCCCCGCGAGTCCCTCCGTAAGCGTGCACATCGTGAAGAGTCCTGCGCCCTCTCCAAGGGTCATCCCGCCCTCGCCTCATTCGGCCTCGCCGTGCATCACCGACGATGAGCTGATGGACGAGGCGCTGGTCGGGATGGGCAAATGAAGATTACTGAAACTCTAGATTTAATTTTAGCCCTCCGACCTGGCGCGCGAGGTTTTCTAAAGGGTCATTCTAATTAGTTACTCTTCCCACTTGTGTGTTCATTGGTACGACTACCCTTGTTTCTTTTGGACTTGCATCGTCGCGCGCGGGTTGGAATTGTCCCCAGGGTTTATTGGCGGTCCTCGAGTTTGCGAAGCAATTGCAGGGGGAACGATTCCTTGGACAAAGTTGTGATTCCGCTGAGGCAACACCAGTATGCGACTTGTAGCATGTCATCATTTTGGTGTAGCACGGAAAAGTTATCATCCAATAATGCGAGCATGTTTTTTCCAACATCAATAACATGCATCATGTCTTTGGAAACAATAGCTACATGTTGCCGCACTGAAATTGTGCTTTATCGTATGCACTACTGCTGCATGCCGTATGTTGCCTAAATGTTGTCTCAGTGGAATCATGCTTTTAGCAATTCGCGGAATTTTTGTCGGAGCCTGCTTTCATTCGCTCCTCTGACGTTGGTTGGTCGATAGGGATTATGGAGATACGGGCTGTTTTAGAGTCGAGGGAATTGTGAAGAAGATGAGTGATGGCGGGATTGTTGGTTATCTTTTTTGTTAAATCTTGAGGTTTTGTATTCGAGCGCTTGCGTGAATGCGTATTGTTTACGAAAGTACGTTTTTAGGAACGTTTTAAAGGTTATGAAGAATGGTGGGGTAAATTTAAGCAGGTCTAACGTTATGGTTATAAATTAGGATTGGTCCATGGGTTACTGATGATTTTTGTGTTAATGATAATATTGAAATAAATTTAAAGGAAGTAACAGAAAGAGAAAAGGGAAAGGGATAAATTTAGAAACCACCAGTGCATTAAATAGATTATTATAGCGTTTGAATATTTTTAGCTTTGGAACAAAGTACTGTGTTATTTAATGTGTGATACGTGGAAAAATTAGGCGAATTAGCTATACCGTAAACTTCATTAATGTCAAATGTAAAAGAACGTTCCATTCATTATCATTTTCTGTACTCCAATGCATGCATAAACATTTTTGTAAATAATATTCATTTACGTACATGCTCCAATACAAATATATTGAATACAGATTCATCACAAAATGCGTCACACCAAAAGTTAACAATCTTACCATTGAGGTTTCAATAAGCGGCTACAAAATGTGCACGTTTAGACGCACGTGTATCTTCTCGCAAATTATGTATTTTGGGATTCTCAGGCAAACGTTTCTCGAGGGTCGAATAATTCTCGAAGGGACACGCTGTACGCTGTTGAGACTTCTCACGTCTCCTGAAATGTCCTGTCGAATACAAATGTGGTCCCGCGTTCCAGTGTGCGAATCTTGAATAGGTTCATTTTTCTCGCGCGTACACAGCAGAAGGATGAGAGGAGGAGGAGAAAGGGAAGAACGAAAAAATTGGAAGAGGTAGAAAGTCGAGAAAAGCGGGTCCTTCACACATTGAAAATTACGTATAGAGATTTAAGTCGCGTGTATCGAAGTGATTTATTAAGATAAATAAGAAGATTCGTGCGCCGTGATAGGAGGACTCGAGGCTAGCAATAAAAATGATTGTTTATAGATTTCTAAAATTAAAAGGGACAGTTTCATGTGTGTATGAAAGAGAGAGAGAGAGATAGAGATAGCAAAGCGACAACCGTACGAGGAATAATATAGACAAGTACATATAACGAGTTATTTTCGATAGAAATTCACGTTGGACAATATTTATAAGGGCGCCGTAGAATGGGCATACGGTAATTAAATATATTATATATATATAGGGTATTTCTTGACTTACGGGTGTCTCGTATACTTGGGACGTTTGCTAATTGAAGCTGAAGCGTTACAAAGAATAATATTTTTGCATAAAATTTATTCGTGTTCGAGATCGCAAATCGTATTGCTTTTCGAGCAAAATTCTTGTCGCTGCCTGAATTAGAAATGACCCAAGTCGCACGAGACACGCTGTTTCGGAAGCACTGCGAGTATGGAAAAAGTTAGGCAGACGGAAAACAGTGAGAAAAAGGGACTGTGTAGCCAATTATCCGGGTCCTTTTATCCTTACCTTCTTGTTCTACTCGTATCCGATTGTTCTTCCTCGTGACAGTGTTCTTCGACGGTATACAACGAAGAAAAACATAGTGCTTCGACGTCGCGAAATTCGTTTTCACGCTCTAACGATAAGTAAATTAATTGTCCGTTGAAAAAACGAGAAACCGAAACCGTTTATCGATGCATTGAAAATCAACTATTGCGTGTCGACAATATTTGAAATAATTGCAGGATTATGTTTAAACGCAGTGTTTCGTTTCCACGATGAAGAAATATTTTAATATAAGATAGGTTCCAAGTGAAGAAAAGTTGAAGAACGATAGTAGTATCGGAGGACACCTGACGGGCTTATAAGAAATTCTTTTTCTCATACAAATTTCGTGGGTTTTGTTGAAATCGATATTGATTCTTAACCCTGTTACAATCTACGGGTCAGTTTCGACACAAATGTGTTACCTTCTCGTTGAAATATGAAATATGGAGAAACTGTTTTCGATACGCCTGTTGTTTTATCCTTTTAATTTTATGTCAAAGAATACGATTTTTCTGCAAATCCGGTATTCCTTTGAATAAAATTAAAGGACGACTGGGTCGAACAGAATTCGAAGACCGTTGCAGGGTTCGTTTGATAATCGTCGCGGTGTCCTCCGTGTTTTAGTTGTGCGATGGAAAATATTGTGGATCGAAGGAAATTGGCGGGAGGGAAGAGGTAGTAGGTACCAAGTGCCAAGTAGAGGTAACGAAAAAGAAAAAAGAAAAAGGAGCGACCGAGAATCTTTAAAGACGGAGCTTTAATCCTTCGCGAATTCGACGCTTCCTTCATTTTTTTTCTTACCTCTGATTTAAAAATCGTCAAGCTTTTCTTCTTCCTCCTTCTGCTCATGATTTGAAGCTGTACTTTGTACCATCGATCCTATTAAAAATAATAGTTCTTTGTACTACAATACCGAAGCGATTCGAGCAGGAATATAAATACGCGCAGCGCCGATATTTTCCAAAGGATTGAAATTCTGTTCTTACGGAAAGTGGACGCGTTGCCTTTGTACAAATTAGGTGAAAATATTTCGGTTTAAGGATCGAACAAACGTCGTTATGGAAACGGACGCGTCGTGTCGATCGGTTTGTTCGATGTTTAAACCAAAGGATTAAGAAAGAGAGAACAGACACGGAAGACATATGAACAAAATAAACGGGTTATACGTCTGTTGCTGATGATTAAGAAATATTAGAGAAAGAAGAGAGAACGAAAGAGAGAGAGAGAGAGAACACAAAGGATTAAAAGTTGATTACCATAACGATTGTACGATCGCTTTCCACGTGTAAATTCGATGAAAATTGTATTTTCGAACGGGAGCACCGTATCGCAGACAATACTTTTGCTTCGACGGACAAAAGGGTGAGGGAGGGACAGCGATAATAAAGAAACTTTTTTATTGCAAGGGGAAATTGTCCGGTGCTCCCGAGGGAAAAATATGGTTTATTTTTTCAATACTCAAGATCGTGTACATAGAGCTAGGACGCGTTTACGTTGGATAAACGGTACTGTAATAAAAGAAAGAGTATAATACAAATGCTGGGCGAATATTGAAATCGATTGAATTAACGTGAAGGAAGAGTGGAAAGAGTATGTGTGTGTGTGTATGTATGTATGAAAGAAAAAGAGAGAAATTATTCAATTATGTTTTATAATTATTTATTTGAACGTACGTAAGGATTGTATTTTGTTTCTGTTTTAAAAAGAACACTTTAAACATTTTGTATTAGGCTCGCTTTCTTTGGTTCGAGTATTGTTTCAAGATCTATTTTTTAATAAATAAAAATTGCGCTCCAAGATCTGTTAAGGTTGAAAGGAAATTAATGATTGAGAATAACGATTTTTTACTTTCGTAGGCTTTCAATTCTTTATCGCGTGCTTCCTCTGCCTTCGGTTTTATTACGGAACGAGGATCACGAGCAAAGTATTAAACCTTTGCGCTGTTGCACTTCTGGGTGCTATTGCATCTTTAAATCTACAGCGGAACTTCGTTTATATGAACCTCTCGGGGCATAAAGGTCGGATGGAATAATCAAATCGATCATGTAATAGGAGCTCACCTAATTTTCTCCTCTACCTATGAATACTTTAATGGCAAAAGAATAATTCAGACAATTTGGTTAATAAACAGGAAAGAAAAATAAAAGCACGTGTGCATTTCTTATGAACATTGCTCGGATATTTGAATCTTTTGCATATGATTTCCGAAATCTAGGTCAGGATTATCCAGATATTCGAATATCTTATTACTCGAATAATCCCAGTCCTAATTATTCAATTATGATCCTTCTCTCGGCAAGAGTTCACCTAATAGAAGTTTGTTTAAAGTTCAGTTGATCGAATATTGCTAGAATTTTCGTTGATACAGTTCGCATAAAGGAGTTCACATAAAAATGTCACGTAAATCATACAAACGAAGCTCCACCGTAATTTCGTTTCGGTGTTGGAATTATTTCGATTTACAAATTGGATCGTTTTCAATATTTCGCAAACGTGTACGAATTTGAATTTTTTTTTCGCCTTTATCCAGTCTCAGATGTGACTGTTAATGTTCGTACCTACTGTAAAAGATGCGTGCGAAGATTCGAGGAATTTTATGGAACATGCGGAATATGCTTATTTCGCCATGATACCTATGTGTGTGTGTGCGTGCGTGTGCGAAGGAGTTGCGGAAGGAAGAGAGGATACAAATCTATGAAGAAACCTGTGTATAAATGTAACTGTATTAGCGCGTGTATGTACATTTAAACGTCGAACTGTATAGAGAAACAGAAGAAGATATATATTACAAAATGGTTACAGTCTCGCAGGAGCGTGTTTGGCATAATTTGAAGAGACACCTATACTATAATGTGAAATAGGAGTAATTGTACAAATTCTACTTATTAAGGACTACTACGACAATTTTTATATCAATAATCGGTACAACTGCCATGATTGTCTAAAAGCGATTTAGGGTATATGGATAACTTTCCATTGAATAGAATAATTGTATATTTTCGGATTAGGGGGGGTTTCATCTTAATCGTTGTTAATTGCTTTATATTCCCTACACGTTTTCCTCGAAGCTTTAGCTTAACGTGTATCCATTAATACTATTCCTGTTTCGTGAATGGAATGGCCAATCTAATATTTCAGTGTTACAGTGTTTCAGTCTTTTATGCTTTTCGTTTAGAATTAACATTTTCTGGTGAAAACCAGTTATTTTTTCCCCCTTCAAACCATTTTTCTGTTGTAAATCTTTTAATAATTTTGTATTTATGATTATCCTAACGAGGAGATATAATGTTTCGAATTACAAAGACTTCCAATATTTTTTAAATCTTATCACTAAAGTACTTATCACTGTACCATTGCATTCTATTGTTACATCGCTGTGTTTACACTAAGAAATCCATTAACAACAAATATTGGTTTAAAAGTTTCAACTTAAAATAAGGAATTGTAATAAAATTCTAATTTGTGTTTTCTTATATAAGCAAACAAAATTGTGAGAATTAAAAAGAGAATTAATTGCTGATTTTTGGATGTGAGAAAGTAATGTTATTCCAAAGTAGACTTGTCTTCTTGAATTTTGCCCGTCGTCAACTAAAAAGTATTTAAAGATTCGAAGAAAACTTCTTGACAATCAATCCTTAAATTTTCCTTATTCACGCCTTTTCGGTTCCCATCACGTTTTGGTAAACCTTCAGCCAGTCCTGTAGGACGTGTATATAAAAAAGAAGCTTCGAAACGTATATCATAGATCGGATTCGTGACTGAAATTGCTTTCTTCTAAAAATCACGATAAAAACAGACGTTTCACCATTATAAGGAAAGGGTTGAACTATTTATTCACGAATTTTCCTGGTAGTTATTCTCAGACAAAAATTATGCCGATTACGTTCTTATCGGGCAGACTGTATAAAAATAAATAAATATATATATATAATTGTCTTTATTGACGACGAGTGTCTTCGAAAAAACACGCCGAATTCTCGAGACACGTAATGTAAGCCTTCAATAATAAAGACCATGTCTTTTTTGAAAATCGTCATCCGCGTATCTTCGACTTCAACTTAATTATAAGTTACTAAGAAAAAAAAAAAAGGAAAGAAAAAAGAGAAGAGTAAATATAAAATGAGCAAATAAATAATCGCTTATTTCATTATATACATCATTCATCTATCTAAAATATCAGACTTAACCCTTTCGCTACGGCAGCCCCGTCCGTCGAAGTACCGTCAGTGAACGGAAACTCGCGCCGGAAAAATGCACAGTGTGCGTGATTTCTATATATGCTTGAATGTAAGTATATTTACATTTTTAACACTAGATTTACGGACATTGTTTTTATTCGTTAGAAATACCTTTAAAATGAGTCAAAATGGCTGATTCAGTAAATCTAGTGTTAATATGAAAAGACTATAGATGGCACTTGTACAGATCATTTCGATGCCGCATATATGCGACGCTCGTACCCAGAAGTTGTGACGTGGATGCCGCATATATGCGGCGCTCGGCGCGAAAGGGTTAAACTCTGCCACTTGCACGATCCTTCAAACCAGTTTCCTTCAATCGCAACAGCGATTTACTTACAGTGGCTCTAAAAAGTATTCGTACACTGTATTACAAGGAAATTCATCTACTTCTGAAATTCTGATTTCAATGAAACTTTATGTGGGCACAGAGTATGGTGTATCCTGCGTGGAGCAATTTTTTTGGCGACAAAATAACTTTTAAGGGGGCTGATAACGGATCTTAAAGTTTCAATGATTTTTCACGTTTTGAATACAAGCTTTTCTGTGTTCTTTTTTTATGACAGAGCGATAGGGTATTTAAAATTAAACATTTTCTATTTGAAAGGTTTTGCTTCATTAAGTAGTATTAGAAAGTTATCTTTAAAAAATGAGAGGAAACTCAGAAACTCAACACTGGTTTCAGCCCTTTAAAATGGATGGATTTAAAATTTAGATAAAAAGAAGAGATTAATTCATACGTATACTATTAAGATCTACATACCCACAAAGTTTTATCAAATACTTCTATCAGACTTAGAATTTCAGGGTTAAACGAATTTATTTGTGACATAGTGTACGAATACTTTTTGGAGCCACTGTATTATTACAACTGTTTTTCACGCGTTAGAATTTTCCAGATCAAAGCGTATCGCTTCTGAATCTTTCATTTGAATGGGCACCTCAAGGTCCTCGGTACAATGAGGTCCCAGAAATCGTCCCGATTCGGTGAACAATTGTGCCTAGCGAAATACTCCATGCAGTACAGGCTGAGCATGACACCGTTCCCTATGCTCAGGGTTAACCAGATGAACACGTTACCCGCCGACTTCAGCACGAACACCACGGTCAGACCGCAGACGCCGAACATGAGCAGCATCACTGGATAAAAGAAGCGGACGGTGAAGCAGAGTATGTACTCGTGAAAGATCGAGGAGATGGCGAAGACCGCGCAGACGGACAACGTTTTGTTCTGGGGCGTCACGATCTCGTACATGTCTTTGTAGATGTACGTGTACAGCCAGTCGTGGACCACGATGTTCCAGGTGCGATAATAGGTGCTGTAGCAGGCCGAGTTCCACCAGTCCTGCAAATGCAATTGACATCATAATTTGTAGTGACATCATAATGTACAGCATAATTTCATGGTGTGTATTTTTTCACTGTGGTTGCGGGTGTACGATTGAGGTATTGACTGGAATCGGGTATGAGTTTATAGTCCACACAGTATCTGCAAAACAGCCAGATAGAAAATTTTCCCAGTACCTGTAGAATACCTAATTTTAACCTAACCCTGATACTTATGAAATACTATATAGCCAGGTACTTATCAGGTACTTTAGTGTAAAATGTCAGAAAATCTGAGTATCCACAAGATACCAGATACACGAATAGAAAATATTTCCCCAGTACCTGAGTACTCTTGAAACATGAGATACCCGAGTAGAAAATATTCCCTGATTAAGGAATACTTATGAAATACATGGGTAGAAAATATTCATTGGGTACTCGGGTACTAATGAGATATCCAAATAGTTAATATTTCCCGAATACCTTAATGCCTATGACACATGAGATGCCTGCGTAGAAAATATTTCCCAATTACTTCAAAATTCACGAGATATTAAATACCCGCGCAGAAAGTGTTCCTCGAGTACCTAACTAGTATTCATGAGACACATGGGTATAAAATATTTGACGGGTAACCATGGGATACGCATGTAAATAATATTTCTCAGGTACCTGGATAGTACCTATAGCATTGAGACTAAAATGACCGTGTAACAGTTAAAACCTAAACATCGTGTCAACATAAGAGTAAATTATTGTTTCTTAGCTTTATCATCCCACATCTCTATATTTGAATGTTCGAGTGTTCAATGGATTAAATAGTAATATGGCTCTAGTATACAGGAGGGAATTCTTAAATCGATAAATACTCGGTGGAACGGTAAGGAAGTTACGGGTACACCTTAATAGATCTGTAAGAACAGGGTGATGCAACAACTTTGAGGAAAAGATTCTGTGTAACGGTTTCGATGACTCAGACACGGGTACCGAGGAACTTCTGTCGTGAAGTTCCGGGAGCGTTTATCCGTGTTTCTTGCGATTTCGTGAATGGAATTTGGAGGATGCGCGGGCTTTCTCGGTGAACGCCTGTCGCTCGAGTTGCGTGTGTCATCCGTTGAGGTAGCCTTTTCTTTTACGTGTGACATTGAATACGAACAGACGATGAAATTTCCATTTACAAGTTATTTCATACCGTGATATTATCATTGATTAATCTTTTTGTATCATCAAGAATTTTATACGGAGTTTAAGAAAGTTTCCAACCATACTTTTATTGGTATCGATAAATTGTAAGAATTTGTGAAGAACGAACAATTTTAAACGGGGAAAATCCTTGATAGTTTGTCGTTTCGCTTCATTAAATTTTGGTGAAATTAAATTGAAACGTACCTTGTAAAACATTTTATCAGCGAATCGCAACAGTTCGGCAAAAGCGTTCATCCAGCAGTGTAGGAGAAGATAGAATCCACAAACGAACATAAGAATTCCAGGCAGCATCGAGCTTAGAATATTAAGCGTCAGCATTTCCAGTTCCTCCGGTTGTTTCCCAAAATCCCGAAAATTTGGAAACAGCATTCTTTCGTATATGAGCGCCACAGAAAAGATGATCGTCACTACTTCGGCGAAATTAGTGAGAACGATGTTCCAGCGAATGCTCTTGGCCCTAAACAATGCAATGTTTCGTATCATAGTATAATATTTTAACAAAGGCTTTTTACGTGTTGATCTTTTTCTACAAAGTGAATCACGTATCATGATCACTTTAAATTATTCTAAATCACGTTCATCTTTTAAACTACTGAACTTAAACAACAATAATTCCAGAAGAGTACATTATAATCATCTTAAAACCGTTTTCTGAATCATGCTGCATATTTTGTTATATGTAGAATAATTATAAAACATAACTGTACAATTATAAAGTAATCACGATAAAAGGCTCACCTGGTGTAAATAAAAGAATTATTATGCGTTGGACTTGTCTATCTAGTTTTTTAAACAAATCATTGTCTACAAACTTATTATTTTATTCAAGACAAAAGAAAAGAATGTAAAATATTTGTAATATGAAATACTTCTCTCATCGTGCATTTTGACAACTTTTATCTCAATCAGAAGATAATAAAGTACAGCAGTTCAATCGATTAACTTATTATCGTTGATAAAACAATATGTAGATTAATATCGTAGCCGCACGTACTACAAAAGTATTTCGTTTACTATCAGGATGAACATTTAAACGTCAACGCAAACAGTACTTTGTTCCAATGTACTAATAATTGTTGAGAATCTTTCAAAGACGATATCTCGCACGATAATGTTTCTTTGTTTCGTTACTTATGCTTCAATATAATATAACTGTCTAATTTCAATAAAGCAAAGATCTTTTAAGAACGCTTTTAAAACGTTTCATGGTTTCAAAAGCGGAACAAAATTTTACAGATACTTTATTTGCAGAAAGTTAGATGTTAGATGTTAATAGTAATTATTAAATTTGAATGTAATGTAACATCTTTACCTGGGATATCTGTCTTGATAAATTAAAGTTGGAGCAAACATGAAATAGAGGTATTTGGAAAAGCCAGGTAAACGTGGCATTGGTGATTCCGAGTGTGGTTTAAATGCTAAAAATCTCGGAGCCACGCTTCTTATGAAAGCGTAAGTTTTCATCGCGAATCGGGTCTGAAACATTTTTCAATAATAGGATAATTACATTTTCTTACACTAAACTTCATTTCTTCAGACGGGCATTAAGAAGCTTAACAGTTTGTTCGAACATTTGTACACCCTATATCTTCCTCGTTGTTAAATTTCAAAATTTTTTAAAGCAAAGAATTATTTTATTAGAAAATCAGGGTACACCATTCAAATAACTGGTGTTCAGACAAGGGTGATCTTTAATGAAAATGAATTAAACATTTTCTTTGCTCTTATTAGTCATTTGTCTAGCGAATAAATGTGCTGGTGATTATGAAAGTGGTCTAAGTCAAAAGTTAAAAAAAACTTATTTTATCAAGTAAATCACAAAAAAATGAAGATATAAATTTTAGACCAAATTTTTGATCTAGTTCGTTTTTATAATCACCGGCTCAAATATTACTTTGTCTATCACTGATTAAGAACGATCACAAAAGGACGTAACAGAGTGCATACTTGTTCCATCAAAACGATCATGCTGGACGCAAACGGCAAGTCGTGTTCGAGCACAGCTTTGGTAGGAAGTGTGATAAATAAAATTTGATAGAGGATGGTGCCTGCCAGCCACGAATAGTCCCACATTTTTCTTGTTAACGCTGCAAAAACGAGTCGGTCAACGTTACAAGCCTTTCGCAAGTTCATCAGAATCGCGTGGTCGCTTGCTGCAGATCGAAAGAAACGAATCGACTTACATTTCGGTGAATACTCGAGGTGACCAATGGCCCAACAACTAAAGCCACCATAAACTCCTAGAGACGAGGCTTGCATAAGGAACCACACAAAAAGCACTACTGGAAACTTGCCAAAACCAGCTCGAACCGTGTCAATGCCTAGATTAGGCCTGAATCAACAAATTAATTAATTTTTACGTTTATCGTATTCAAAGATGTAGTAGCGGAAAAAAGTTTAGGACTACAGGACAATACGAAACATAGTTTTATGGTATGCAAATATTATTCGTATACCTATTTTATGTTACAACACTATTTATTGATTAGCATAGAATATGAATTTTATTGATCGTGTTATTTCTTATTAATCAATTAATTTCTTAATAATTAATTCTTATTGAGTTATTATTAATTATTTCTGATTAATTTAATAATTATTAATCTATTAATTATAAATAATTAATTTTCTTTGGCCCTCTGATCAAAACTTTTGTTCGCTACTGTACGTGCTGTCACTTTGACTTAGCTTGTTTTCAAAATACTGTTGAAAAAACAACAGTAATATTTATTGCAAAACCTTTTCACACAATGTGCTGGTATGTTTAGATTTTCACTACTTTCGTTTTAATTTGTGTTAACCACCGTTTTGAAATGGAAAAATCGTACATGCCGATTTATTTTCTGCTTATCACATTGACTTGTGATCACTTATGCATAATAATAAATGGAGGCGCGTATTTAAACTCGATGAGTTTCTAGCGTTAATTCACAGATTTTTATTGTAATTACTTTGAATAAGATAAGAACTCGTGATAATTGTTATTGGAAATGTCTAATTATTTCCATGGGCGATTGTTATGAATCTGGTGAAAAAGTTTTGATACAACTTTATGGTATGAGTACAATCGGAGTACTTGCGCACTTACCAGCCTGTTTGTCGTATATCATAGACGGCTGTATGTATCATCAGGATTATCAATGTTGATACGATGAGATTATAGATCGTTCGAATATGTTTATTCTCGTATAAATCAGTCAACAGGGAATTTCTTTGGAGGAACTGTTTAGTGGGTAAAGTGTTTTCCTTTGTTGATTTTCTGTGGAAAAATGACGATTAACAATATTAATGATCCATACATAAGATGCTCATTGTATTTTAAATTTTAGCAATAAATATATTTTACTAGTAAAACATATTTTATTACAAATTACAATTTTCCTTATTAACACCGTACTTTGTTTTTATTCATAATCAATTAAATTATATGAAATTAAAGTTGAACGACATAAAAATCAATGGTTAAAAGCGAATATCTTCTTCATCGGAAAATAAACTGAAATTACATATAGTGTTATCTGAATCATGGAGACCACCTTGAGTGCACACGCACTTGGCCGTAGATATTGCGGTGCTCATATACTTAAAACATTAAGAAATTACAACACTTTAATCTTTCATTGAATATTAAAATTTTTTTACACGGAAGGATGCAATTCAATTATTTATATTTATGTAAATAATATTATTGGTCATAAAATATTTTTGTAGATCACGTAGTATCGATGGCAATAGTATACTATTTTTTAAATTTAAAAAGTTTTTATTTAATAACGTTCTATATGTTTCTATCGATATATTTATTTACCACAGATCCTATACATATATCATACACAAATGTAACAGAGCTCTCTATAGTATAGATATTTGTTGAATAAGGTCAAAGCAGTTAAGTGCGTGTGTACTCGGTTGATCTTCAAATTAGTCGTGTTTCACAGTTAAACGTTGTCCGGAATTACTTATTCTGAAATTACTGTCACCTATCTTTCCTAAGAAAAATGTTTCTATTCCCTTTTGCGTTAAGAATTGCCCAAGTAAAATTTATCCTGAAGGTATACCTAGTGATTAACATACGCGATTCTCTCCTTGAAATCAATTTTTTAGTGGTTTATTTACGTGATACAATCAAATGGTATTAAATCTTTTAAATCGAGGTTGAATTTAATTTATACAAATTGAATGATCTAAATTTAGATGTACCTTTCTCGAATTCGAAGGATTAAATTTAAGTTGAATTTTTCGAATCCAACGGACTCGATTTAAATTTATTTTTCAATTGAACTTGTTAACGTTAACATTGATTTTCTATTGAAAGAAAGTATTTTATTTTCTTTGATGTTAATTAAACATTACTGAATTTGCTAATGAAATATTTGGCTTAAGGTGAACTTTTGTATTAATCTATTCTGAGAGAATTACTTTGATATATAATTTATATATACATAAAGTGAAGAGAGCGAGTGCTAGAGTGAAATGTAGTATGTTAAATAGAAAATAATATGAGAACCCGAATGTTCAACATAAATGCTTAAGGAAGATTAGATAATTACGTTCTGTTGGAGTATTTTTCTGAGTCAACAAGATCTTTTGGCTCATTCAACGCTATTCTGTCCACTCTTTGCAGTATTTCCGATTCCATTTCCTGTATTAGGTTATTGACAAGTTCCAAAACGTCTTGCTTGATTGTCTGCAGAAAAATAATCAATAATATTGCACTTTTATCGTACATTCATGGAATCGAGTAATTAATGAATACGTATGAATAATGTTTCGTATTTATCTTTCGGTAACTATATAGCAATAAGTTTGCATTTTCTTTTTATTAATTAATTTATCACAGTTGGATGAAATAATTTGATAACATTTAAATGCTGTCGTATTGTACATGAAACGACCTTTTGTAAAATGAATAATAGTACGATAATCGGCAGCTGTAATCGGCTAATTATCGAAATACGTCCATAAAAATTATATGATATGAATCTATACCTGCAATTCATTGCTGATTATCTCATGAATTTCGTTTTCTTTAAGCTCAGCGGAGGACTTCATTCCTATAAATAAAGGCAGAGAAAAAAGAAACGCTTAGTTCTCCTGACAGAAACTTAACTGTATTTTTGATCAAATAATTAAATCCACAGAACGATCCCTTGTAACTGAACAAGAAGCTGTGGAAATGAGAGAACAATTTTTCAAACGATAGTTATTTGAGCCATCGCGTGTTCATAATTACTTGTTGACGTTCTATATTTTACCCTCGTAATTACAAATACAACGAATATGGTTATTTTTAATTTTCAACTTTTATCCTATGTACTTCAGTTACTTTTCAGACGTTCCGCCGTTATCGTTCGTTTCTCATTTCAAATTTTCAATAAACATTTCAACCACATAGGTTTACACGCGACGAAGGTTTAAACGAAGGTTATTTTTTAATTATTTTGAAATTGTAGAAATTGTTAACGATCAAGCGAAACAGTTCGAATGAAAATCGTACCGAACACGTTGTTTCGACGATTGTTGGAAGTTAAAGAAGGAACGTTAGCACTATGCCAGTCGCGAACCACTACTGATCCATCGAACGAAACGGGAAGAGTGTAAACAGTCAGCCGTTTCAACGCTTATCGAATTTGTCAGCTGATCGGCAGACGAAAAAGGCGGTCGCGTTTCTTTCGTCCGGCCATAAATTATGCCCTTTGATTTGTCATGTACTTACACGTCTGTTCATAAATATGTATTTGGACAACTATTGGTTTATTAGATCGTACAACTTTTACAGTGAGTTTTAGCACATTATAGTGTTAGCAAAGATATGCGTTGTCACGTGTATGGTATGGTAGGCGCCATATGACCTCGCATAATCGTTTAAACATTTACAGATAATTGAAAGAAATAATAGATCTTTGTATCGTGAGTTTATTTATATATTTACATGTTTATATTACGTGCATTGCATTTTCCAACAAAGAATTTAAGGTGAACTCTAAAAATGGCCAGAAGAAAGGATATGTGTATGGCGAACATGGAAAATAATGATAATAAAAAATTATCGTGTCTGTAGATCCTATATGTTATCAGTTACAGGATAAATATTATTTGCGCTATTAATTAATTGCATTTGAAAGAATCGTTTGAGAAAATTAATTTAACGTTCGAATCTTACCCAACGCTCGCTCTATAAATTCTATGTACATATTCAAAACGGATAGGTTTTGGAAATTCAATATTGAGAAGGCATAGGTAATTGCTTTCAGCTTAATCTTAACGAAACACGAGTATTGTTACGTATTCGAAATAATCAGAAAGTAATCATAACTTAATCTTCGTCGATTATTTTTTGGATATACAAGAGATGGACGTACAGTAGCGGACAAGAGTTTAAGACCAAAGAGTCAACGAGAATAAATTAATTGATTAATAAGAAATAGCAAAAAATAAGAATGAGAAATAGCAATAAACAAAATCTATATTCCATGCTGGTCAATAAATAGTGTTCTATCATAATATCAATAAAAATGAATGTATAAGCAATATTTACAAACCATAAAGCTATGCTTTACATTGTCCTCTCGTCTTAAACTTTTGTCCGCTACTCTAGAAGATTCTTTTAATATTAAATACCTTACAAAATTCTAATCACAGCATCACGTGCCTCCCAAATTAGGGATTCGTGATAAACGTAAATCCCTTAAAAAATACGATTTTTTCCTTTAATTTGAAAACATTGGTTCAATAGTTCAATTATATGTTAAAAAGCTGAATAAGTGCTTCGTGGATTAAATGTCTAAATTTATTCGAGTCTCAGGTTCCAAGGTGGACAATTTGAAAAACTTTTCAACGATACCTTAACCATTTTTCAGGTACGCCTGTCTTATCAAGCGTCCAGGTAATCGACCAAATAGTTGGCGTGTGTATAATGCACGAGTGCACGCGTACCGAGATTTGTTTTCACTCCACAGTCTCTTTTGATTAAGTAATTGCAACGGTGACGATTTGTGGCCGGCCTGAACTTTTGCTGAATCCATTGCTTTCAAAGCGTGAACAACGAATTGCGATCGGGAGATATGCGGCTGAGATTAGAGGCTGAAATATTTGGAACATTTTTAAGGTTTCTTGCGACAGTTTCGTAACTTGGTTTCTGGAAACGAAACGCTACAAATTGGCGTGGCTTTGTTGATTCGGGTGTATTAGAAGAAGGTCCTTTTTTGCGGCTTTCATTATTTGTCTCCATCGTTTCCTGCTTTTCTTTTTTGTTCTCGGTTTGCGACCTTGTTTTTTATAGTCGTAGAATGTAAAGATAGTGATAAATTCAGTAGTTTTGATACTTTACAGAAGCAATAGAAATTTTCTAGCTTTTTCTACTTTTGTAAAAAGTAACACTGAAAATATGTTTAAATGTGATAAACAATTAAAATGTAAAAGTAAGATAAGTGAATATAATTTTTGAAAATTTATAGTATATAGTTTCTGAAAATTTATATTATTGGATAAAGTTCAGAAATAAATTTTTAGTGTATTTAGTAATAATCTATAAGATAAATTTGATTTTTTATTTACATAGAATTGAACTTTATGTAACATATCATAGCAATAACGGATGGCCTATTTATTGCTACGAATGTAATTCTGACACAGTTTGAATTTAGGTTAAAGGTTATATAAACCAGCTTATGTTTGAAAATATATACAGGGGATGAGTCTTAGATTAGTTTTATTATACGCAAATTTTTAATTATATCTATATCTATTTCAGTAGGATATATTTTTTACATCATTTCTTATAAGAAATTAAAGATAGAATAAAATAAAATGAAATTTTATGTATTAATTTTTTTACGTTACGAAATATTTAATTTTATTGGAATTAATTTTATTTTTATTTTAAATTTTGAATTTGAATTTGAATTTAAATTTTGTTCTATTTATTTATTTATGATTATGTACATGTATTAAATAACCAAAATCAAATAATGAAAATACAGGCAAATTAATTTAGCATAGATATTTGAGATACAAAATGCGATCTACAAAATTGCATCAATCGATACCTCGATTTATCAATATGATATATATAGGGAAATGTTGATAAATCGGTTTAAAAGACAAAAAGGATTGCATTGTTTAATCGATTATCATTTTGCTGACGCATCGAACGATACATATTATTCATAGAGTAGACAAACGTTTATTCATAGATATAATTACACAGCTCATTAAATATTAGAGCGGTACAAATTGTACATTGAATAAAATTTTAACCGGTTACGATTGCTAATCAATGTCAGTTTGAAACCAACGTAACGGTCATCAAGAAAATAATTAATCGTATCAGATGTTAAGATTTAATATTATACTAAAATAGAATTTTATATTAAACGATAAGCAAGTTTTTCTACGTTGCAGAACAAGATACTGAAAGAAACGAAGGGAAAGGAAATATGGACTTCAGTTTACGCGAATCTTATTTTAGTTCAAGGAACTGAAACAGAAAGGAATTCAAACGATAGATCATTTCAATTTTATTATAGTTCGAAGAAAGATGTAAGCATCAGTCAGAAGATATGAAAATAATGAAACAATTGAAATTTATTCGAATTATTTTATCTTCGTGCAAATTTATCGTTATAGCTTATTTAAATTATTTCATCTTTAGGAAAACGGCAGAAATGAAGTGAAGTGAAAGTAAATTATATTCTCAGTCAAAGATAGACAACAGCGTTTCCCTTTCGTTGCATCTTTTACTTGGCTACCACAGATGAGATAACAAGCTGACAGTAGGAATAGTGGCCTTTATATCTGGCTTCCATTACGATAAAATGAGATGATCACAGTTGTCATAACTTTGATTATAAACGTCAAGTAAATTTGGACACAAACTTCCGTTGTTTTCATTTCGATTTCTTATAAAAGTGAACGACCAGCTACAGCATATCAACAGCAATGAATTATGGCTACAATTATCTCATCGTGTCTCACTCTTCTATCTCGTTTTAAGTTTTTCTGCATTCTTTACTACAAGATCTTTGTTTACGTAAGCAGAATTCTGTGTGATATCTGTTACTGCCATTAATTTGTTACGTTCAATTTGTTTTCGTAGATTTGAGAAGTAAAAATACGAGATTAACGATTATTGTAATCTAAGCTTAAGCTTTATGTTGGATAGTTCATTGATGATAGTTAATAAAATTGAAATTATGTAGTATGCTTCTAAATAACGAAGTATTCAGTTTGCGATAGATACAGAAAATTAGTGCTGTTTTGATTTTTGATTCGGTATAAATTTCCTTGAGAATTTCTGCTATCGATAATTCTGTTTAATTTTAAAATAATTAAAACTTTAATTAAATTCAGATAAAATGAATGTACATTGATGATACCTATCAAAAATAATACATGATTACAAGAAAAAATTAATACGTTTTGTACTATCTATTTTAGTAACATTGTTATTGTTATTATCCAGATATGCCTTAAGTAACATTCAGATAATTTAATTGTCATCTAAAACAATTCAGATTATTTTATTTAAAAGTAATTTTATATATTTAATAAGAATTTGGAAATTTAATTTTTGAACTGACGGTACTTAAGATACTATTTACTTTATCGTCACATTTTTATATGTACGTAAATATATGATCGTTGTTTTAAATAAAGCGTACCGATAAATGTTTATATGAAAATATTTTTGTATGTTTTACATTTACATATTTTCGTTTTAAATTAATTTTAAATTACATGAAGGTGTGATAATGTATTATGTACAATGTGATTTTGAGTGAAGATTGAGTTTTTGCTGGCAAGAAAATGAAAACAAACAGAAACGAATGGCAGATAAGGATGTAAATATTAGCTGTGCTGCGATTCTGATGATAATACTCCTGCCATCTGTTGGTGAGTACTGGTATAATAAAGTTATGATTGCACAGAGGATATCATTGTGACGCCATATTGGAGAAATTTGACCTTTAGAAAACATTTATTGTAGTAATTTAACAAAATTTGTTGATCTTTTCGATTATTCTCATCGTTTTGATTTGAGCATAAAAATTTGATTTTACTAAAGAAACATGACAAATATGATTATTTTTTTTTCTATCTTCACTAGGTTATTTTACACGAACTCCGGCATTCTTCAATAATTATGATGATTATAACTTTGCAAATTATGTTTGATAATGCCAATATTAAAAATAGTATCATTCTAAATGTAAAATTTGTTCTCTATTTCGGCTGTATTGTGCAGCTATTTTCGAAACGTTGGAGACATCAATGCCTCGTAGAACAGATCGTCCGTGCGAAAAGGGATGGTGTCCGGTTTATGTGTAAATTTTCTTATATTATTTGCATTATAATGAATTTGATTATCGAAGATGTAAATTTTTAATTTAGAATTTTAGAATTTTAGAAATTCCAAATGGACTAAAAATTAATAAACATAGAAAAATTAAGAAAGATGTATAAGTAAGAGTAAAGAAGAAAACAATTTATTACATATTCAGATATAAACTTCCTTTACTTCTTTTAATAACTTACGATTTATGATGAATAGAAATTAAATAATTTTATACGAACAATAAATGAAAGTGAAGAGACCTTAAAAGTCAATAATGAGAGATGTAAGTGAATGAATGCGTCTCTTTCGACAGTGAAGAGTATCCTTGGTTCACATCATTGTAATCAGTCTTGTGTTTAACATTATATTAACATATATTTAAGAAATTTGCTGATTTTTTCTATTAATTATAAATCTCATACACGTCTGTTAAAAAGAAAAATATAGATTTTAAAAGTAAAAACTTATTTATATACAGAGGAATGAAAATTCGACAAAGAAACATGTAACGTGACGTAGAAACGATGTTGTTTATTAAACATTTTCAATCAAACTAAACGAATAGATAAAACGGACATCCGCAAATCTCTACAAGGTGTTCGAATACGACCTTCTAGATAAATGCAACGTTCGGAAACAGCGAAGGTGTTCAGTTCAGGTCGAGTGCAGTTTAAACGGACGCCTTCGTTGCATGGGCAATTAATTACGCAGCTGTAACTGTTAGCGCAATATGCAAATTTATCTGGACTCCCTTCAAATCTGCCTGAACACTTTAAAAACGTTGCTTCGAAGATTGCGTCGTTTAATTGTATTATAAATCTTTAATTTCATCTTTCTCTGGAAGAATTTGATTTCAAAAGTGTTCCTCTTTACAAGATTTCTATCAATCTTTTCTATTTAAACTGTAAATTGTCTGTTGTCAGTTACGACTGGACTAATCTTCATAATCTACTTCAACGCAGTACCGTATCAATGGTCGGTTAAAAATTTGATAACGACGATAGTGGTAACGGCAATGACAGTGCTTGACGCCGGCACAAGGCCGTTGATAGAACGGTCAGGACAACTATCGCAGGGGAATCGTTCTAGTCATTTCGATTTCAATTTCAATCGACGCATTTCTTGAACGTCACACTTGGAATTTCATAAGAACGTTCTCATGAAATGTTCCGCTGACACCGTGAACGTTTCCAAGCATTTCTAATCCTCCATAAAGGAATTAAACGTCATTCAATCGCGTTCCAAGATTTCAGATGGACCATAAGCTTCTAACACTCGGTAGATCCACGAATATTTCTATTTTCGGCTTATCCAAAGCGATACATCATCGCCATTGCGAAAATACTAAAAATTCCTTCTACCTCTACCTTTCACCCTTTCTTGACCAATAAAAAAGCATTCTTGCTACTCAGCGCAGTGTCCAAATTATTAAAATATCTGAATAATCCGAGCATTCGAACGTTCCAAATAGTATAATTAAAAATATGTGAATAATTCAGATGATCCAAACAACAGACAGAGCAACGAATTAAAAGCATCTCTGCGATTTCTTGCGTCTGCAACATCCTATTCGAGTATTCGAGAGAAAAACACGGAAATCCAAGATCCGGATCACGAATACCAGGCATCGTTACCCAGATATTCGATCGTTCGAATAACCCCAACCACGGTATGTATCGCTGTACGTTGTTTCGTAATGAGCTGGAATTTCGAGCAATAGATCGGCCATTGTTGCACGCGTCTCGCGAGCCGGTCACCATCGGGTTTGACATCAAAAATCGTCGAAGGGACAGTGGCGGTTCGCGTATACGGGCAGTTCGGGCGCGGGTAGGGGGCGGGGAGGAGGCGAAAAAATCGTGAGAGGAAGGAAAGAGAGGAAAAGAGTTAGATAGAGAGAGGCTCGCTCTCTAGCAGTGTGTGTCGTGAAAGTTATAGTGGTGAGAGGAGGACGAGGGGGGATCCTGAATCGCTTCTGGTACCTCTGGTAGATCGTGGCTAAGCCAGTCACTCGCTCGCCGCTCACCTAAACGGCTTTCACCTGGCCGATTACGAAGATCCTTGGTCGACGACCGCCTCCGACGAACGATTCTCTTGTGCACGGCGGACACCCGCGTTTTTGCTTCACGAGAGGCGTATGCATACACGAAAATCCCGTGGCCCCGTGGCCGGTGATCGGTGATCGACCCAGATACACGGCATGTCTGGACGGTGAACGCGGCTCGTGCAAATCCAGTGTTTCCATGCGATCAGAGGGGAACGTCGAGACGGATTCTGCTTGCCTGTGGCCCGGGGAACACGGCCTGTCAAAAGTGTCCTCCGATCCGGTCGGATCGAACGTTTCGATCGGTGTCTGGTAGCCGGGGAAGGTTTCACTTTCGTCCAGCAGGTACGTGATTTTCTGTGCTCGTTTTTCCGTCGAGGATGCGCCGGAGAAAGTGTGCGTTCGACCTGTTCGCGAGACGAATCGCGCGGCAAACCGCCACCGTTTATTTGGCGAAACGTTCTTTGTCTCGTTCGAAGAGGGCAGGCGATCGTTTGACGGTGTCCAGTTTTTCGTTCACGGAGGGCACACGAATTTCGATCGATTCGAAACGGCGATTCGGCGGCGTGCACGCGACGACGACCCCTTTCTTACTTTCAGGGCATCGTTTCTCTGGCGTGACTGTTGACTTTCTATTGTACACAAGGAGCCGCACGGTTTCGTAATTTCGTGAACGATCCGATCGCTTCCGTGCGCCTTGCCACGCGATGACAGCTGTTTTACTTGGAACGCTGGGATTACTGAACCGCTCAGTAATGTGGCGGGCGATTTATGGTCGTCGGTGGACGGCGACGAGCGCTGGTGGACCAATGAGTTATGGGGATAATTGTTACCTTCGGTCAGAGATCCACTTGCTTCGTTGAATTAGCTGTAATTCAATTTCGAATAATTTCGAAAGTTATCTGGAATTTTTCCGGGAGAGATTGATCATTCTTCTATAACGATTAAAGGCTATGACATGATGTCTTTGAATAACAAATACTACAATGTCTATATTGTGATATATAAAGTTACTCTTTTTGTTTACCATTATTATAAACATTTATTTATTTCGTAACAGGTATTGAGCAAATACCTATCACCTTTTCCGAGTTTATTATGAAACATGCAAATGTAGTAGAGAAAGAAGTAGAAAGTCCTAATTTTGAATGAAAACGGTCCTTTCTTAAGAGATGAACATCTCTAATCTATTTTCTATAATTACTTATCAATAAAAAGAGTGAAGAGGGAGCCCCAGCACTGTTCTCTTTTCTCCGTATCAGATCTCGTTAACTAATTATGGGAAGGCGTGATTTCTATGTCAAGACTGTCGATCGAAACTTCATTGATCATTTTGCAAGACAACACACGAGCGTGTAACGGTATTGCAAAATAGATATGAGGGCGTGAGGTGGAAATTAGATATTTATAGGACGGTCTGACGCGTTACTCGTGCTGTCTCTCTCCCCCTCTCTTTGTCTGTTCTCACTTTCGTCGATTATTCTCCTTTTTTTCCACGTTCCTACAGGCTAATTGGCCGAGGATCGAGGAGATCGCCTAGAAAGCGCGCGACGCGTTTCTTGTTCGATTGTTTAATCGTGGCACGTTGTGCGATCGCTGTTATTTCTCGATTGCAGCTTACATAATTGACAAGAAAGTGATTTGCTTCGTGTTTTGTCGATCGGTTGTTGTATTTATTTCTTTTTTAATTCGATCCGTTTCATCGATCCGTTTCAACGTTTCAATCTATGAACGTTAACTATGTCGTGCAATCAAACGATTCAGTTTCAGGTTCCATTAATGATCTAGTTTTGGTCCTAAGGTGTACGTATTTTGGACGAGCAGAAGTTTTAACTCTTTGCATTCGAGAGATGACTGTTAATCGTTTAATGATAGTAACTTCAAAAATGTTCAAATTCGAAATATTCATTAAGATTCGCCTATATTAAGCGTCATTTAGTTTGGTTAAGTGATATAGTGAAATTTACATATATGACTGTTTAACCTCTGAGACTGACTAATAAACAAACTAATTAAAGTCTAAAAATTTGCGAAACTATCATTTGGTGACTAACAGTCACCTCTCGAGCGCAAAGGGTTAAAGCATTCGTTTCATCTTGACGCGCGCCACGTGTTTTAGGACGTTTCGTAATCAATGATCGATCAAATAATCGGTGACATACTTTCGATGACACTGTTGTCGCAAGTGTTCCTGGTAGTTGGATACATAAAATGAAGAATATCAGAAATCTGGGAGGGTCATGTGTACACGCATGTAACGCAGTGTTCCACGATATAATTTAAATTAAAATATGAAATAGATTGTTTAAGAAATGAATTGCGTTATGACGTTTCAACCGATGAATCTACTATCTATTAGTAGATAAAACAGAGATTAAAGTGAATTAATAAAAGCGTTTGTTATAAATAATGGTACTTTCGACGTATCTAATGAAACTGATTCACAATGCAGTCCTTGAGCGATGCTCTAGAAAAAGGTGCTTATCTGCTGATAAAAAACAAATTTTTCTTTGTAATAAGCCTTTCTATTATCTCTTTACTTAATCGTCGACTAGCACTAAGTCGCTGTAACTTGTTTCTAATTGTTTCATTAGAAACAAGTTTGCCAAAAATCTTGTTATCGATACGATCGTTGTATGGATTTTCTATAAAATGCACATTAATTTTCCTCCTAAAGCTCCTTCAAGGCCAATTAATACAGACGTTGACCTGTGTGCGTGTAAACAGCATTATGGTGGTCCTTATAACTGTTATCTTTCAACATCAAGCGTTCGTCATACTGGATAAATGCGGGAACTAGAGTCGCGCAAACAAAACGGATTAAAGATTATCTGTTATCGAAGGAAGGGTAATCGATAACAATGTTAATGGTATACTTGCAATTCAGTGCAACGTTCTTCGTTTCTGTGTGGATCATAATCGACAGACCTGTGAGATATATCATTTTACTATAATACAATTATTAAAGTAAATGAATGTATTAATTACGATGTACTAACACCGAATCTTTATCCTTCTAATAAGTTTTCATCAAGTTTAACAAATTTTGAGTTTCCATGTATATGTTTTTAATTGTTCCAAATACTTCTCATCGCTTTTTTGTATCTCCTTTCTTTTCTTTTATTGCTTTCATTAGACCTACGCAAAAGCTCTCATCGTCTTTTGCGACAGACGTGTATTTATCCTTATTAAAATATATTTTTCTTCGCTTTCAACTACATCTCGAGTTCTTTCACGTAATCGATTTGCGAAAATTTAATTTTTTAGAGTTTTAATTTAAAAACGGTGGATACTTTTTAATATACATGTGTCTTTTGTAATATCTACGTATTCTTCAATAGTAAAAAGTAAAAAGCAATGATATCATCGAAGCCTTGACATATCATCATTTCTCAGATTCTTGATGATTAGTTTATTCCAAGTTTAAAAATCTTTTCATTTACAATTATCAGATTTTATTACAATTTTTTCATTTTGCGATTCCTCGAACGCTACCATGAAATCATCAAGATTAAGAAATCGTAGCGCAACTTATACTTGGTATAATAGTGTGATTTCTAACCTTTTTGAAGACGATTGCTGCTCGTCACCAAAGGTTCGTTGATTTCCCTAGCATCAAGATAACTCTTGAATTCTCAGATAAAAATTGTATCGAATTACATTGAATTACTTCAACGAAAGGCGATACATTCGCCTATCAATGATACTTCCGAGGTGTTTCAACATTCCCGTCGTCGGAAGGTGTAATGTAACTTCTACAATTCTTTCAATCTAACGTTGACTGCAATATCGAATATCAGCGAAGGTTACTATCTTTCTGCAATTCGTTAGGCAATCCTGTTTCTTCTTACAATATTTAATTTAAGAAGGAAACCCAAGAGACCGACGGTAAAGTAGAATCTCCCATACACGAACTGATAAGGAGACAAAAGAGTTCAGATAAAATAATTTTCCGGATAATAGGAATAGAAAATAGAATTACTTTTCCTTGTACTAAGCTTCATTTATTCAAATGGATATTAAGAAGGTTAACAGTTTTTACAAATCGTTTATGTATCCCATGTCTCTTTTATCGTTAAATTCTACAATTTTTCAAGATGAAGAACTATTATTGGGTGATGCACTGTTCGCATAATAGAATATTTGGATACGATATTCAGATAACGAGTATTCGTATAAGAGGGGATCCACTGTACTTGATCGAGTCAAACTATCGTTAGCATGAAATTGTTATTTAGTTATTTGTTATTGTTGTTTAGGTAGATAAACAATTATACCAAATATTCTTGTTTTAAGGAAAGTTGTCATCAGTGTGAAATTTCACGATTAAAAAATAGGATTGCGTTGTAGACGTTCGAGTTTTAAATCTCGATTTAAGGAACACGCTTTCTCTTTTCTCCAGCCTCAAATTCTTTGTATTTCATGATACAGCAGAGTTTAATAGTAATTCTTTCTATTCAGCTCGATCTGTGCGACTGATAGACTATTTCGTAGGATCGTTATTATATAGCGATACGTTATGTTATGAAAGAAAGCTGTACGGCTAAACATTTATTCTTTCATCTATCATTAACGTGATTTCCGACAATGATTCATCAGAATCTTCTACATCGCGTCATTTTTCATGTCATCGTTATCATTGAGAAAAAATTTAAGCCGTGTAAAAATGATAGAAACACAAATCAGTAGTTTTTATTGATTGAGAATGGGTACTAAAAGAATGAAAATAAAAAATAGTATAGTATACTATGACTTTGATATATTTTAAAGCAACATTTTGTCCTCCATTTCATTCAATATTTTTATATCGAGCAATTGAATCTCACAGGTTTTTAGTTGTAGTGATTTTTAGCGAAAATTACTTTACAATAATATTTAATCACTGTTTTCGCTTACTTCACATCGCACATTTTATTTAGTTCGTGCGTTAGAATGTTATGCACATTATCTCATATTAATAATCTCAAAGCGAGGAATCCTTTCTTCCTCACGATTAAACAAGATCCAATAATAGATTAAGTTATTGGTGATGTTGCGTTGAATTAGCATTGGCGCTCATGATTATATTTACTCACGGTGAATGCTCTTTGCATAAATCAACGTAGAAAATTGTCGAAATGCTGTGTCAAGTTGTCCAATAATTATAGATCATAAAAAGACATTAAAATAATACTACATTAAGCGTACTATTTATAGAATATATGTATGTATATCCAATTACCATTAAATCACTTTAGAAACATAATTAAAATTAACAGAATAGAGCTCCAAAACTAACGCTATTATCAATTAGTTACATGTAATGAACTCCCTGAAAAAAAATTAATGGAATAACTTGGAATAATTTGAATCTTTCTAATACAAACGTTCCTACATAACTCCTCAATTTCCTCCAGAATCTGTTTAAGTCACAACAATGCAACTTTTTGGTTCTAAATTTTTGTCATCAAAATTTTATCAGCAAAATCTATCAATTTCAATCCCATTCATTTCACATTCACCCTAAAATAAAACGCTTTATTGTCCATATAATTCATTATATCTTATCTTTATTAACGTTAATAATCCTGAAGATTTACTGGATTTTTCTACTCCATTTGCATGCCGTAGATACAATCTCATTATTTAGTATTTCACGACATTGTGAGGTCTCATGTTCAATCTTAAACTCCTCTTCTCGTCTACCAAATGCTCACGCCCGTTAATTAATAAATAATAATAAATAATAATAATAATAATAAAAATTCCACATGCACGCAGATATATTCGTGAGTACACTAGAAACTCGTCACAAGCGGACTCACCCACAACACTACGGCACGTTTTCTTTCTCGCGTCGGTTTTCCTACGGCCGACTTTCAAGCGGCTCGCGTGCACAGCGTTAGGAAAGCGATCGAAGATGACAAAGTCAAGTGAATCACACGTCGTCGCGTGGGAATCACGCGTTCTACCTACAGACACAGTAACCCATCCGGGGAGCGTGAGGATATAAAAGAGGAAGCGGGCTGCCGGATACGCGGGAAAACTGTTGATTCACAAAGAAATCGCGGCGCTTGGAACCGGTTAATCGTGGTAAAGCCCGCGTCTTTGCACTTAAACGCATACATACGTATGCAGGGGATACGTGATCTCCCTCTCGTTCGAATCGATTCGAAATATCCTCCGTGGCAAGGTCATTCCTTTCTCCCTAGCCTTTGCGTTCTTCTGCGAAATTATCTCTCTTTTCTTCGTCTCGTGATTCATCAGCGCCCGGTACCGCTGAAATTCCTCGCGATTCGAACGGGTCGATCGTTATTCACCGGCTATTTTGCGACCAAGAAGAAGAGAGGCGAGAGTTCCGTGTTCGTTTCATTTATTCAACGACTGCAAGGCGAGGTTGACCGTGGCTAATTGTTTTGGTGGGATAATTTAGGGTTTCAAAGTTGAGCCTCGATCTTCGACCCTCAAGGGGATCTAATGTTTTCTTGGGAGGTCATCAAGGTTATTTTAGTGGAAAATTTCAAAAACGTGGAATCAGAGGCGGATTTAAGAAGTTTCTTCCGCCCTAGGCTGTCATATTTTTACTTCCCCACGATAAAAAGAAAAAGTAGGGAGAGGGATCGCAAATCATTAAAGTATTAGGTGCGTACGAATTTCTTCGCGAAAATTTATCGATCTTTCTGAAAATATTTAAATATGGAAGAAATTTTTTTTCAAATTCACCGCCCTAGGCTATTGCCTACTCAGCCTGTATCTAAATCCTTCACTGCGTGGAATCTATTAAGACGATTTAAGATTATGCGACCTGTTCCATCGAAGTTATCAGTATTTTTTAATTATGTTAACCCATTCGATGGGGAGCCTAAAAGAATTGTTATATATTTATATATTTATTTATTTATTTATCCGGAATTAACCCATTAGAGAATTACAAGGAAATTATTACAATGAGATAAGAAAATATAATAAATGGTAACAGAGAAAAGAGAGGTGTGTAAAGATAAGAAAATTTTACACAGAAGAGCGATATACATAGCAGCTGTTTTATAGAGTGAAGAGATTGGCTGAATAGACACTGTTAATGCATCTAATTATCGTAATCATTTGAAGCAGCTTTAACTTCAATTTCTATAAATCTATCGAGGTCGCACTGAAGCTGCTGAAGAAGGAGAATCTATAGAGGATTTATAATCTATTGGAATTGTATTCCTTCCGTATGCGAATTCCTGAGCAGCCAGCAAAAATGATTAATTCGTCAATGTGAATTAGTGAATTCACATTCTGTACACATGTTTCAATACGCTTATAAAACGACATCGCAACGGCTCGATTCGATCGGTGGGTGTAGCGCGACATTTAAATCGCTGTCATCGTCGTCACAGCTATACAAGGAAGAGGTACCGTTATCTCCTTCTGTCGAATAATCGAGTTGCTCGCGCTATCACGAACGGTAACCGACTCAAAATACGTACACGGTGTCGATAAATGGGAGAACATTTTCCTATCGATCGAATTTCAACCCGCAAATGGTTACGTTGATTCGATACGCGAGAAGGAAACTGGTGCATTTTCGAGTGAAAGAACGAGAAAAGGGCAACGTTTCACGGGGAAACTGAATTATTTACGTTCTCCACCAGTACTAGGGAAAAACTGGGACGTTTACGAATGTTGGACGGCTGAAAGAATCGAACAGCGAGACGAAACAGTTAGGCGACGCTGCTTTTTGGAGAAATCGCTGATAAATGTCACGCTCGACTTCAGATTCTTTTATGCCACTGCGCGTAACCGATAAAAAGTAATACAGGAAGCTTTATTTTTCTGCTTGCAAACACTGTTGCAAGCTTCTATAATGATATTCATCGTGACAGTTTCTAGTAAAACTTAACGGTTCAAGTTTGATGATGAGAAACGTTTGTTAAAGTTCAACGGAAGAATTTTTGGTAACAATCTCTCTGTGATAGGATCTCTAAAAAATACAGGCGTATTTAATATTTCTGTCTTATGCAAAAACTTTATTCGACGCAAATTTTATGCAGTTTTTTTGTGCGAATTTGAAAAAAATCAGATTTATATTCATACTGTGTGTTTTATTCTGTTCATGGAGAACGTTCCGTATAAATGTTATTTTCCATGAAATGTCGTTGCGAATTGTAGAACATTTATTGTTTGTAACTTAACAATAACAGCCTAGAGTTCGTACACTGGCGGCAGACAGGCGGGTTTGATTATCTTCATAATGAGTCTGTTTATGGCCATTGATTTCAATACATAACGATGAATTCCTGTGAAATTCTAATGGTTATCAAAACTAGTTAAGAAATGATGAATAAAATTCCTCCGTGCAAAGAGCATTAAAAAGAGATTAATTGTTATTCAGTGGCTAATTCAAGTTTTTTGCAATCTCTGTCATTTCTCTCAGGCTATGAATTACATTTATAATTTTTAACATTTAACAATTAAGACGTTTTCAGTAACAAAAATTTCGCAATTTAAGTTACTATTTCTTCCACTTCGTTCCTACCACAGCTTCAAAATTTCAGTCTTTTCTGTTGAACGTAAAAGATGAGCGTGTAAGGTATAAATTAACGCTTTGACTGCTATGGGCGTGTATATGCGCCTGACCAAAGCTATTCCTGTGAACTATGGACGCGTATATGCGTCTCTAGCGAAGGTTACTCGCGTGGATCATGGACGAGTACATGGGTTTGTCAATTTTTCCGATTTTCCATTCAAAGCAACACAGATCTTGCTAACAGATCAAGCAATTGCACCTCGATCAAGAGAATTTAGCTTTGAAATAGTAAAAGCCTTTAGATTTATCTTAAATTTGGCTTTAATTCAAGCCATTCGAAGTCGTTCGAAAAATAGCCTGAGATCCCGTATCACCACCTTCTCCTCCACCAGCTATTAGAATATAGTCCACTTAACGCGTTTCACTTCCACTGCGATCCTATCGAGACGCAACCAACACATCGAGGCTGACACAACCAGAAATGGAAACGCCACCGCCAGCGAAATATGTATAGTAGGCAGCCGAGGAACGGATGGTTTGCTCGTGCTAAAGCGTTCGCCCGTTGAATTCTTCGTTAAATACAGAGACAAGAGGACGCGGAACGAGCGAGGCTTTAGTTGGATCGAAGGCAAGGGTTAAAGCTGTAGGGGTGGGAGGAGGAGGGAGATGGCAAACAATTCCATGGTGGACAATGACTCATAGGACAACGGCCTTAGGACGACGAAAAGTGGTAGCCTAGGGAGCGGAGGCGCACGCTGTATCCTGGAACGGTGCACATTGCCCATGGTGTTCCTACGGTCATGCCGGTGACGTTTATGCATACGAGCGTAACTTACGATCGAAATAAAATACAAGAGGGATGGACCAGCCGGGGCTTGATAAGGTGCTCGAGAACGTTTCCACTCGTATTTTTGCATATCCGCCCTTCGGGGATCCTAAACACGCGCTTTCCATAGCCTGAACTTCTTTGAAAAATCAATTCGTTGAAGCTATAGAAGAAAATTTTTCCATGTAATCTGAATTTTGTTTTTGTTCTTTTTTTTCGGTGGAAGACGATTCGGGAACATTTTAGAATCATTACGTGCAGTATTGTCGTTTTGATTGATCTTCTGTGTTTGAATTTTCCAAACAGTTAAGAGAATGGAATTTATAGATTAAATTTTCTGTCGTAGAATTAATGTGTGCAGTATTTTCGCGTCATTTTGATTGATTTCCTCTGTTTAAATTTTCCAAACAGTTAAAAGAATGGAATTTATAGATTAAATTTTCTGTGTAATCTAGTCTTCTTTTATGTGCAAGAGTTTGACCACAGTTTTTGTGCTGTTAAAACAAAAGTTATTGCTGTATTTGTAGCCTTCGTTGAAACTAAAGTTGCGAAGTGTGATCACATTAAAATAGTAGGATTTGAATGTTTTTTGTAGTCACTGTACGACTATTTTAATATAATCTTTCTTCACTTTAAACGTTAATGTAACACTGATAGTGCTAATAATAATTGGTAGTTTAAAGTGCATAGGAAATAGTATGATACTGGGTATCATCGATATAGAGCTGAAGTGCTTTCCATATCTATACTGGAAAGGGTTAAAGTTATTTTAGAGATAGGTATGTTTGATCCTCTATAATGTGCTAATTTATTCCTGGTAGCAATTTTAATTAATTTTGATTCAGTTTTTGAGAGAATACCTGTGTTAGTTGATAGAATCTCGGTCGGTTAAATAAACTGTTGATTGAATGGAATTTAGCGAAATTTAATCCGTTGTTGTGATTTATATTTTATACCGTTTGTTTCGTAACCTCAATTACTGTATCGTCGAATTGTAATTGTTCTTTAAATTCCTATTTATACCCTTTAGATTACTATATCGTGCGCTTATTAAACTTTTATGAGGTTGCACAGGTTATTAGTATACTTTCACCAAAGTGTGTCAGCATGCATAATGAATGTAATGGTAACTGTACATATCTGTCGGTTACGCTTAATGCAGCACGTTTTAGTGTACATATTAGTTGGAGCCTCGGGTAATATACAAGATTCTCTAACAAATCTGTGCATTCGTTCACAAAGAAGCCGGCCATTCTGTAATGGAATTAAAAGCTTAACTTAATTTTAACCCTTAGCACTCCTTGTGTTTCTTTTCTTCATATACAACAGTCCCTTTTCCAGACAATTCTAATTTCTTCGTAGGAAATACGTCTTTACCATCGCTCAGCTTTATATTTTCAACGTAACATTCTTCCATGCCTTTAACTATAAAAATAGGTCGGAAAATAACTTAATGAGAAAGCATCTGGAATTTAATCATATTAAATACAGAATGTCTCCAAAGCGGAGCCAACGAAGTGCTAATATTCTTTAGTTTCAATAAAGCGTTAAGGAATTAAATATTTCTATCTTTTCATTACTTTTAAAATTAAAAATTAAAAATGTAATTTCTACTGGCGATGGGAAATTGTTATTTATTAGGAAGTTTATTCGAAAAATGTTCATCTTTCCTTTACTCGACGTCGAATTTCTTCGTTGCGAGCAACTGAAGTTTGTTTTGAGCTGAAGAAGCTTCGACATAAATAAAACGTTCACATATATACAATCCTTGTTTGCCACAGAGTGGCGAACGAGGATCGATGCATGGTTGCTCGATTTTATTACAGTTGTGTAACGAGTGGGATATTCGAGCACGCGAATTCAGCATTAACTGTACCGTAATTGTTTCATTCGTGATGAAGATTAATCAAGCATCAGAGTGGTTGCAGCCGAGAATTATGGGGCAAGAAAGTGGAGTAAAACGGTAGAAAGATGGTTAAACGGGAGGTTGTTAAGCGAATGACGAATTAACAGTGATTCCTGGTAAGAAATGGAAGTGGTTGGCGATAAGTCCTTATTTGCACGTTACATGATTACATTGTTAGTAACAAGCATGATTAATCGCCACTATTAGTTACCTAGGGAATTCGAGAAGGTTTTTGCTTGAGAAAAGGAATTAATAGGGTATTTAATAAATACTTTCAGAATTGATTAATTAGAATTGATTAATAGAATTTATTAATATTAATTAATTTCAGATTGTTTATATAGTAATTTATGACTTCAGAGAATTATAATTTTTAAAGTAATACGTGACAGAGGAAAACTAATTTGTTTTTGTTAAAACTCATTTTGTTTCTCGGTTTAACGTTACCTGGCGGTACTATGCAGCGTTTCTATCAAGCATTTTCAATATTTAAACTTGTTTTCCTAGTTTAGAAATTTAGTTTGTTAATTTATTGCGAACAGAATAAGAAACGTTGATAATATTAAAATAAAAGGAAGAAAAGCATCGAAGTCACGAAAGTGACCGTGATCGATGTTCATCGTAAAAAGGAAATATCGACGAAGACGAGAAAATTAAAACGACACCGAAACCATTGAAACGCGATCGAACGAAGCGAATTAATTAATATTAATTAACGTGTTTGTTGCTTTCGAAACTTCAACGAACTTCAGAAACTACCGGACGTACCATTCAACAATTCTCTCGGCTTCACCCGACTAATAAACACTCCAGGTCAAGCCAGAAACTGGATCTTTTAATTATTCGAAGGAGTCCACGAAATATTCAAAACACACGAGCAACCAGGATAAGGAATCACATGACAAGCCGTAAACGAAAGCCTGGCGAACTGAAATGTTGCTACCGCGAAACAAAGAAAAGCAGCGAACACCAGTCGACCTTCGAAACCTTCCAAAAATCCATTACAAAAATATAACCATTAACGTTAGCCGTCCCTGCGGCTTTAACTCAGTCCGGACCGAGACGGACGAGAGGAGAAAGGAAAAAGAGAAGGAGAAGAGAAAGGAGAAACGCCTTCCCGAGTTTCCTTCGCGAAGGGCAACCACCCTGTTTCAGCGGCTGTCGTCGACAGCCCTGGGACGGGGAATCGCGGAGAGAACGAACGTGGTGGACAAAGCAAGGGTGAGGCGTCGTGTAACAACGTCGAGGCTGGCGAACAGAGGATGCGAGGAGCGTGGCGAGCGGCGCCGAGGGGGTGAGTCCGGGGAACGAACGAATCCGTGACGTGCCTCGAGGGCAGCAACCGACACGGCGAGTTGCAGTGGACGTCCTTGCTATGTTATCTTTCACGGTTCGTTCCCTTTCACTTTCAGTGTCCAGGAACCAGAAAGCCCAGACCTCCACGAACAAAGATACGCCTCCGCCTTCGCCGTAGTCCGCGCGAGATCGAACGCGCCGCGAACGAGAGGGCACCGAGTGCTCCCTCTCTCTCTCCCTCTCCTTACACTTGTGTCGGTTCTCGCCTCTTTCCTTCATTCTGCCCTATTTCATCTCCTAATAGCGCGGCTTCCTTCGCCGACCGATAATTAGAGACCGACCAGCATCGTCCAGGTACACTTGTACACTTGTTAAACGACGTGTGACAGAGGCCGTTGCTCGACTTTACGGGCGCGAGGTTTACTCCTGATGACCGCTAACATATGTTCGACGATTCCTTGATAACGATCGGTCCTAACGAGGGGGAGGAGCACTGTTTCTGTGCGAATCGGTGAATGGAGCGTACAGACGATCGCTAGATCGCGAATTTTGAGGGCATTCGTGGGAAATTTGGGTGCGCGAAGAAGCGCAGAAATATAGAAAATATCTAAGGTGAACTGCAAGCTGTGAAGTTTATGGGATGAAACAGGTCTGTCTCTGTTTGAATTCTGTTTCTTTACTTGTTCTTATAAAAATTTGAATTTCCATACAAATACGGAGTCTATCGATCGCTGCTGGGTCGATGGAATAGCCTGTTGCGCGAAAAGGAAAAAGTTGCAGGGTGATTGCCGGTGTCGTCGATGAATAAGGGAGACTACGAATACGGGAATCTGGTAGAGATGCAATTTTCGTGAAATCGAGTATGTACTGTGATACAGTACTCGAGGGCTTGGGTTTCAGCTTGCACCGGGAGCTTTGTGTTTCGCACTGCACTGAACGTGGTGCTACACACTTCCGTTTGAATACACGAGTAAAGGTCAATTTATATTATCTGCTCTAACACGCCCCGTTTACAACGCTTCGGTCGAACAGCATAGGCCAAAATCTTGCTCTGGATAATGTTTGATTGTGTTTCAGTTGTAACGCTATGTAATTTTTAATTTTGATTTCTTTAACATTTTGGGGCACAATGGGATTAAAAATTCCCCACATTTTTGATGCACGATAATGGTGAGATATTTTCAGAGTCATCTCGAAATATTGCAATAATTGCACGCGCATAGGTTTATATTTAATTTTGCTTACATAAAGTAATTGGTAATACCATTAAAAAATGTTATAAATATGTTCGCTTTTGTTGGCAAGTTTCAACGTGTCAGTATTTTGTTAATAAAAATATACCAATTTTGTTTAATTTAAAACGCAACAAAGTTTCTTTATTTATTCTCTGAAATCCTGTCCCTCAAAGGGTTAACGCAAATCTGTGTACTTTAGTACACTTTTATTGTGAATAACTGTGAGACATACTTGTACACCTCTTCGACAAACCAGCCACGTATGAACGATACATTCCTCGGTGGTAATAAAGCGGATAGCTGCAATTTCTTATTCCAGTTTCGATGAATCATTAATTAGCTTACTTAACGAGGAGGCAATTTCGCAAACGTGCCCGCGCAGACACGAACGAGCGTCGATCCGAGCCGATTTTTTTCACCAGGTAACGCCGTTCTAGCCGAGTTTATACACAGAAACTGGCGAATGATTGCGGAAAACGTAGAAAGTCAGCTGCCAACTGATCCGTTGCACAGCGTTTATTCCATCGTCTACGTTCGTTTCGATGATGTTCGATGTTAACCGGCCGATTTTCATCGTCGATAGACTGTGCGCCACGATATTTTATTCGTTTCACCGAGAATTCCTATCTTTTTTTCTTTTTTACAGTTACCGTAATCGCTCGCAACCGCGCGGTTTCTTTTCATCGGCCAACTTTCTTCTTTAATACACGCGCTCCACATGCACGCTTTCTTTATCGTTTCTCGTGCACAGCGACCACGTTTCGTCGTTCAGTCCGATTTCCATGGGCAATTTTTAGACAATCATGCGTACACAACTGTCTTTCGTTGCTGGATTCCGCCAGTTGCGAGTTTTTCCGTTCACCTTGCAGCGTAAACGACGAAGCACAACCTAACAGGCTGTGAAATCTGGAAACATGCGTTCGCTCATGCGTTCGTTAATTTTCCTTTTGATCGACGATAATATCTGAATGTCGAACACATGTCGGCAAGCGTGTTCGCGATCGAAATATGAAATGGCACAGTTTGAAGACGTGACAGATAAAAGGTTTAGGCAGGTGTTTGTGGCACTTCGTTAACGTTTGCTTTAAAATGATTTAGAACGGTTAAGAATTCACTGGCATAACAGGATCTGTTAGTTCTACCGTTCTAATTACGTGGAAGGGGATTTTTGAAGTACAGTTCACACTTGCTAAATTCGCTTGTTATTATTCAAAACAATCCGACGTTACATTTCATACGGAATTGTGCATACGAACGAAGCTGTTTAACGCTGTGCCAATTTGAAGCACGAATTACCCTTCTGTTTTCCGCAAAAGATAAATTGTTTCAAACAGTAGCTCGTGCAAGTCCGGTCCGTTTCAAGGGAACACGGAAAATCGAGTAAAAGCTAGGATTCTTTTTTCGTCCGCGTAAACGGATCGAAAAATAAGCATATCTCTACACTTTTATCTTTCAATGTGATGCTTAAAGTTAACAGACTTCAATTATTTAAGCTGCAAAGTCACTAACGAATATGTTGTGAACATATCTTGTCCCATACTCTTGGTTCATAAGGTTTCCATAATGTGATATTTAAGATTATTGTACGGAACCTCGGTTATTTAATCGAACAGGGACACAAGTACCTGAAAAATGTGTGAAAAATTATAATCTTTGCTCCTTTTTATCAAATTAAATTTAACAAATGTTACTTTTTATGTAAACCTGGAAATCTTATCTTCGTTTTTATTAGATGTAATGGTAAAAATACTTTGCCTCTTAATACAATTCATTTCTGTGTTTAAATATACAGTTTTCAAATACAGACATGCAATCGTGTAAAATGATAGGTTTGCAAGTAAAAACCTGAAGCAAATATTGTTTCTAATGAATATTTATTAGATTATTTTACTACATTGTACAACAATTTTTTGTCTGCAAACCTATAATTTTACAGAAAACCATTTAACAGTTTTGAGGCCAATTCTACTTATACTCCTTCGCTCAACTTTCAGTGTTTATGAAAATTCGGTGCTCCAACGCAGAAAAGATTGTTCGATCACGAATCTATTTTCTGATTTACAGAATGTCAAAAAATCAGCAACAAAATGGAATGCTACCAGGCGGCGGAGCGGTGGCTGGCGCTGACGATTTTTCGGACGGCGACAGTACTCCATTGACTCAGGACTATGGCGACAGGTATGCGGCAAATGTATCCGTGCGAAACAACCATGATGTTCGTATACTGTTGCTGTTCGTTTTATTTTTAACAAAGAAAAGAGGAGAGCGACGGAGAAACGAACAAGGTTTACTTTCGTCCTTTGTGCGAGTCGAACCGCCTCGCATTCCGAGATAAATCGTAAATACCGCTTCGTTGAAGTACTGTTTCGAGACATTTTAATGGTGTTTAATTGCCTAACAGAGTTCGAATTCAATTGTGATCGCGTCAAGTCTGTTCATTTTTTGACAGCGTTAAAGAAAAGCTTACGCGAAGCTTAGAATTACTCTCATGTTCATGATTCAGCCTACATAATAATAATAATAATAATAATAATATCGTAATAATAATAATTTATAATAATGATATCGTAATAATAATAATTTATAATAATAATATCGTAATAATAATAATTTATAATAATAATATCGTAATAATAATAATTTATAATAATAATATTTATTTTGGCCTTTTTGGCCCAGAAATGGACTTGGCTTACAAATTTAATATTAATAATTCAGCCTACATATTCGTCACAAACATTTGAGTTTTCGAATAGCTACTTTTATGGTATTCTTTTTATTTGAATGAAATAATTTCGATTTGAAATATATTCAGATTGTTAGCATAAAAGTTTTAAAAGGACCAGCACCAAGAGACATTCACGTTATTTGGTTTAACCGTGGACGTTGCTTCGTAGTTCAGTCGTGCTTTTTCTCTTGTTTCAGTCAAAGAACTGTCGTGGAAACGAAAGGATGGGACGTTTTCCGGAATCCACCGCCGAAGAACGATTCCGGCTCGATGGCGAACCAAAAATGCCTCGAGGTGACGGTCCAGGTAACGAAGGTGATCGTGTACCTGTTAGTTTTCATAATAGTGTTAGGAAGCGGAGTAGTTGCCAAAGGGACGATTCTGTTTATGACGTCGCAGCTGAAAGCTAATCGAACTATCGATTATTGCAATAGAGAATTAGGTAAGTGGTTATTCAATTTGTATTGTATTCTACTATAAGATGTTTTAATGTTTTTAACAGCAATTAGAAAATAATCTTGTATACAACAATTTTTATTACAAGATTATTCCTTACCAAAGATTATTCCTTAAAAAAGTGTCTCTTACTTTAAATATAAATGAGGAGCAATTTGCCGTTTGAAATGGTATGTTTCGCTGATTGACGATTACCAAAGGTAAATCACGAATCTGTAATATTATAATATTTTAGAGAGATTCATTAAATTTCATCCTCTCGAATAAATTTATGAATAATAATTAAAATCACTTTATCGATTGGATTCTATTCAATTCGTATATTCATTAAATTCTACCCTCCCAAATAAATTTATGAATAATCCTTAAAAATCAGCAACGTCAAGGGAGAACGTATAATATTTAAGCATGATTTGTTCTTCCAATATCTCCACTAAACCAAACCCACATTATTGAAACAGTGTGTTTCATTATATCAATTCATCATCGTGTGTGATTAAACACAGCAAATCATATCTTCCATAAAACTTTAACAAAGTAGCACATGCAAATTCTTATCAACGCGTACCATGAAATCGAATTAACATCATGAATTTTCATATTTAAAACAATTTGAATTACATCTCCCGCAAAACATGAACACGAGCATGGAAAAAGGAGACACGTACATGTTCTCGAGACTTTCGTGCACCGTCGGATTTACATATCAAAGCTGCTCCAGAGCAACTCCAAAGCATGCAAAGCAACGCGCAAACGCGTGGGCGGTCGAGTGCGCGGAATTTTCGCGTGCGAAACAACGATACGGTGTTTTAACACGCTGAAACTTTCGTGGGGAACTGCGCGAAGTAACGTAAAAAGTAGCTCGGTTACTGAAAACACAGTTGCCACGAACTTTTTCTGCCGGGTACACTCGTGGTTCAGGCAAAGGAGAGAAAGTTAGGCGAGACCAGGCTGAAATACGCTGTGTACGCGAGCCAGACGTCAAGAAAATTGTTCGATTATAGATAACTAGGGTAGTTGAAAAAGATTCTATGGTAGGGAACACGGAAGGTCCCATGAATGTGAGTGTCGGTTTAGCGCTCCAGTTTTTGTATTCGTGACACGTGAAAGTTTAGAGGGAAAGGTTATCGAGCAACATTATTTTCTTAGCTAAAATGTCTTGTTTAACACTATTCCTACCGACACTTCACGTATACGTGGTCAATTTGATCGGTCGCGGTAGGTAAGACAGACTAGAAATTTTTTCTCAGAAAATAAACCATTGAAAAAAGAAGTGAACATTGAAAAATGTATTATACGTATATTTGAGGAAAAGTTGTAAAGTTTAAAAGTGATTCAATTATGTTGTATGTAGGAAATTGTAATCGAAATTTTAAAAACGGTCATTTGACCTGTCGTGGTAGTAGTAGCGTGAAGGAATTCGATTAAATTATTTCGAAAAATTACTAAGTCCTTGTGAGACGATGGTTTGAATTTCGTATAACTTGCTGAAAGTGCTCATAAAATAATCAATCCCCGAAGTAATCAATGGAACGAGTCGCTAAAGTTTATTATTTTGAAAACGACAAGATTCAATAGAGAATAGAATATGTAGATTCATATACGAGCGCGTATTCAGGCGTAAGAATATGTGAAAGTAGCGAACCGAAGTGTCATGAGCTTGAGAGTTCAGGCCTGACACGAGTGGTTTCCAGTTTGATCGATTAGGAACCTTTCCCTACGGTAAATTTGCCATTGAAAGTTTCTAATTCCCTCTTTCGAAATCATATCGGAGAACAAAACCGTCGGTCGACTTTCAGATTCGAAATTTCATTGTGAACGAACAACTTTACATGCGTCGAAAATTAGCGAAGATCATTAAGATACAGTGACTCACGAAATCGATCGAATGACTAAGCTTATATTTTCTATCAAATGCGATTATAATTTTTAATATTTACTTCTGAACTTTTCACTCAATTATTGCAACTTATAATTAGTAATTGTATTTCGATTAAATAAAAAAATATAATAAACCTAAGTATTCGATCAGTTTCTTGAGTCACTGTGTTAGAATAATCCCTATTTGGTCTTCGTAAGGTTTTACAATAAGGGAACGTTGAATATAAAAATGAATCTTTTAATTAGTCTACTAAAAGGTATCCTAAAACGATAAATAATTCATTTTTATAAAATTTAACTTTCTCTCTTCTTTCATTAAATTTCGATTAACACTAGGTTTCATACTTCAAGAACAAAATTTGCAAAAACCATTACTATTATTCCCAACAATTTTTGTTGACTTTTATCGATGGAGTGACAGGAATATACCCTAATCTATTTCCCTCTCAGCTTTGCAATTTCAAATTCTGTACGATGTACACCCATTTCTTACAGTTGTTAGGAAAAGATATACGAGAAATGTCCGTAAATCTAACGTTAAGCGACATCCGGACAATCGCAACGTACTGTCGTAATGTTTACAGGCCGGGACAAGCAATTTGTGGTGACGTTACCAGAGGAGGAGAGGATAGCGTGGATCTGGTGCATCATAATCGCGTTCGCGGTGCCTGAATTCGGCACGCTGATCCGCAGCATGCGGATATGCATCTTCAAGTCGTGGAAGAAACCGCCTGTCTCCCACTTCCTCCTCGTATTCCTTATGGAGACCTTCCACGTGGTCGGTCTGGCATTGATGTTTATGGCAGTGCTCCCTGAATTGGACGTGGTCAAAGGAGCGATGCTGACGAACTGCGTGTGCTTCGTGCCTGGTTTATTAGGTAAGAGGCGCCACAACTCGCAACGGCTCGCTTTCTGAACTTCAATCTCTAATAACTTGCCGCCGACACTTTCGGAACCGGCGAAGCTGTTCGCTGGTTACGCAATCGGTGAAACGAGGTCGATCTGGCCGCGAGACACAAGGGATAGGTGAAACTGTGCGTTTGGATTTGTCCCTTGTCTTGTAACCACGAGTCCACGCTCAGTGGACTATGCACAGTGGTGAGTTTAAGAGTAGGATATAGACTAGGGTGGTAACTTTCAGAGGGGGATGAATTTGAGAAAAATTTCTTTCATGTTAAAAAATTTTTTAGGAAGATTAATCAATTTTCAGGAGAGAATGGTTTCAAATCTAATGTTTTAAGTGTTTGCAAGTAAACAGGGTTGAAGAAATGGAACTTAGACAGAGGCCTCTAAATAGCGTAATTTGCATTATATTTGAGATGTTTTTTTGTGTATTTTTGCGTATCATGTCCATTCTGTATTTGTTTACATACTTAAATCTTCTGTAAATACAGAAGAATAAGTACAGGCTAATAATAACAATATATTGCATTTGTAATAAATTTGAATTTGATCTTTAACAATAGCTTCTGATTATAAGTGACTACTGAAAAGTTTATAAGAAAAGTACGTAGGTACTGCTTACATATACACATTTTTTATTTAACATTAAAATTTCTAGCAAATGTGTGAAATCGAAAATTAAAGAGATCTTTCTTTAGTTGGCATTTAAAGTTTAACAGTGGGTTACAGGTAGATTGTATAAGCAGGTTGAAGAGAAATTGTATTGTGATCAATTGGGCACGGCATTTTGAAAGTACATTATGATGCCACGTTGACCCCACTTTGCCTTTAAAACATAGTATTCTATGTTTATGTATAATGATATTGAATATTGACGAAGATCAGTTGGATCGAATTAACACTTGGCCAACCGAATGAAACTGTGCTTTGGAAAATTTATGAACAGTACTAGTTCAAGACTAACTAATAACAAAAACAAATAGAATCAATTGCTGTGCTTTGTTGAGGAAAAAATGGGACATCCCCCCATTCGGTCGGCTAAGTGTTAGGATAAAAACTTGACTCGCTTGTTTAAGGGCTGCTCTCCCGCAATAAGAACAAGGACGAGTCGAAGAGATTCGTGTTGGTGTTGATTGATATTGCCGCGCTCGCCGCTCAAGGAACAAGCTTCTTCCTTTGGCCATTGTTGAACAGCTCCCGGCCCTCGTTATGGCTTATACCAGTGTGCCTGTTCCTGGTTTCCTGTGGCTGGTGGGAAAATTATGTTTCGATGCAGAGCCCGATCGGTAAGTACCACGGTATCTTCGAGAGGCCATTAAGATACGGTTGTTGAGCGTGAAAGCAGCAGAAAATATTTGTGACGTTAGGAGAATCGAACCGGGAAAGTTATAAAACTATTAAGGAGTTATCCTGAACGACATCGAGCTTTAACAACCTCCGCAGAACAGATCTCTGTAAAAGTGTTTCGTAAGAGTATTTCGTCCGAACTCTCGAAGAAAGCTTAGCTTCCGGTAGAAAATCTTCGATCCTGGATTGGAGAATTCAACTGTTCGCAATCGTTGTTCTATCGTAAATTTATTTGATTACTTTAAAGAACTTAAATATAATTGATTGTCATAAAAACAGCTATTCACGCGGTCAGTTGCATTTGATGTAATAAAAAATTTATCAGACAACTTTTTATCCATATCGTAAACTGAAACTACGTTAAGATCCTTTTTCCAGTTCGACGGGAACAAAATATCAAAGTTGAGGATCTTCCTCAGGCTGTTCAATAATCACGATACTTTTATTTATTTATTTTATTCACTCATAAACGAGCTAGGTAGCCTGTTTTACATACAAACTTATATTATGGCATAATGATACATTTGGAATCGTTCGTACGTATGTGAAATCACTCAGGTTAAAATTTCACGGGTTACATAAGAGATTATAAATTTTGGATCTAAAAACGGAGAAGAAGTCAGCGCTATTAATGTAATTATTAGCTTGTGGAAGGGATTCTGTTAATGGAATCCGTGTTACCAAATCTGGGTAACTAGAGTTTGCATGGACAATTTTCTGGAAAACCGTTTTCAGGAGTAAAAGCATTTTTTGGTGATCTAATTGCTTCTTCGCTAGGATTTATCAAATCCCTGGCAAGGGTGAAGAAAGAATTGAGAATGACGCGATACTTCATCTACATGTTTGTGTCGGTTTGGAAAATCGTGGCGTTCTTCATCGGCAGCATGTTGATACTGCACATGAAAGGCGAAACTGTTGGCCATGTATTCTCGATGCTGAGCGACGCTTTCGGGAAGCATTACATCATGGTGTCGACGGTACGACCGGATGCCACCGGTAGAATCACCGATATCGCCGATCTTTTAGAAATCGGCGACAAAAGACCTATCAGCGCAGACGTGAACACGCCTATATACGTGTTATTGCTGCAAATATTCGGTGCTTACTTCGCATACGTGTTCGGTAAGTGTTTACAAAAACATACAGAAACAGAACGAGTCGGAGGAATTCGTTGATTTCAATCAAATTACGCTAGAACGTCGATTATTGGAATATGTTGTAAGGGTGTGTATTAACCCTTTGCACTCGAGGGGTGACTGTTAGTAGTTTATTGATATTAACTTCAAAAATTCTCTAATTCGAAATATTTACTAAAATTCGCCTACGTTATAAGTAATTTAGTTTAGTTAAGTAATATACTAAAATTTACATATATGATTATTTAACATCTGAGTCTAAGTAATAAACAAACTAACTACAGTTTGAAAATTAGTGAAACTATCATTTGGTGACTAACAGTCACCTCTTGAGCGCAAAGGGTTAACACTAAAACTATCGACGATTATAGTGTACTTATTTGTATGGAGGAGATCAATTTGAAATTTACATGAAAATGTATAGGAAACAAATCGTTATTCGTACCTTCTGCAAAAAATCATAATAAATTTTGGAAGCTTTACCACTGCGAATTTATAAGGTTAGTATTAACAACCACTAATTGGTCATTTTGACTGCTCTGGTAGTTCTAGTGTTAAATACATTTTTGGGAACTATGTTCTACATCGAAATTTCATAAAAATTGATGATCCTCAATTTGTAGCGTTTTCTTGTTAAATTTAATGGATTATCTTTCTATCGATTCGGATAGTCGATGTCGAGCAAATAGTCGATAAATCGACTGTTTGAAGAAACAAATAAAAAAAAACGGGTAGAAAATATGTAAAAATGTTTGCTTATACATGTTACTTTGAGAATTATACTGTCGTCCTAGGTTTCAATATCCTGTATACAATTTCAAAATATCCGAGAAAATTAAACTTTAATTACATGAAATTGGACCGTTTCTATACCTCTGCAAAGTTTTTAGAAACTTCGAACTTCACCTAAAAGGTAAAAGGCGAGAAAAATGAAAAAATGCAAATTGGAACACTTTAATCTAGAAC
Source organism: Tetrapedia diversipes (assembly GCA_033822845.1). Classification (NCBI taxonomy): domain Eukaryota; kingdom Metazoa; phylum Arthropoda; class Insecta; order Hymenoptera; family Apidae; genus Tetrapedia; species Tetrapedia diversipes. The sequence goes on along the minus strand of JAOPTO010001400.1, from coordinate 626,810 downwards.
AGTAGTATATACGAAAGAGAAAAATATAATATAATAAATTTTCAATTCTTAGATACATGCTGGTTAATTGGAAAACTGTAGTTAAATAGAATATAGCAGGGGTAAGCTTTGATGTGATTCGTTGAGAAAAAGAATTTGATTGGAATCGACGATCGACACCCGACTTTTCCTATAAACAGGTAAAACCGAACGTGTTCGGTGTACATTGGAAATAGGATTTCGCCTCTGTTCCACCATACGTCGCCAACTTAATATTGCGCGCAGAGGTGGGGTGAATACCAACGAGTTCACCGTGCGGTATTATTTATTCACAAGACCATTCGTGTAGGATTCGAGATAAATCCTGCTTACGCGACCAGTGACACGGTTCCGTTTTTTCCACCACCGTTAGACCGTCTATTTATGCGCGATTGATAAAAATAGTGATCATTTCTTCTTGAAATGGATTCTTAAGTAATAAAAATCGATGTCATACGCTGTTCGATACTTGCGTCAGAATGTTTGAAATTTATAAAGCAACGTAGACCTGTAAATACTAAAAATCGTGCGTTCCTCTAACGAATAAGTTGAAAGAGGAAGCAAGAAATCTTTAGCAACATAGATTCAATGTAGAGATGAATAATTAATTAATATTTAATTGGAAATTATACTATATCATATTTATTAGCAATTGAAATGGTACTTGCATTAGGGTTTCTTATTTCACGTATATTTCTCTACACATGAATCAATGCATTTTTACTTTAATCCCTCTAATTATTAGAATATCAGCATTCCTTTACGGATCCAGGCTATGATTTCCTCAAGTATCGAGGTTAAAATATAAAATTAAATTAAGACATCATTTTTATGAACAAAATTTGTCGAGTGAATTCTCTACTGCGATGTACAGAATAAATATCATATATATCATATATATCATAAATTAATATCGATATTGTAAACATTACATGAACTCAGATAAAAATACATTAATTCACGTGCAATTAAATGTATATATTTAAACATACGTGAAATAAGTGAAGTGAACACGTGTACACGTACAAGATCACGATCCATGATTCGCACCCACCTCTGATTACATCGATATCCAAGAAACCATTAACACCTAACGGTTTATGTCGCTAACGACCTCGTTGTAGATGGCGATGTTAAACCACCAATTAAAAAATCAGAAAAAAAGGGGACGGGTTAAATTTTTTAATTAATATATAAAATTTAATTTTATATTTTTATTTTTGTAAATTTATCAATATTAGTGAGAAATTTACCTATAAATAAATTTATAATGAGTTAAATTTTTTAATTAATATATAAAATTTAATTTTATCAGAAAAAAGGGGACAGGAAATAAACGACGGTCCGTTTCTTCCAGGTAAATTTGCGTGCAAAATCTTGATACAAGGGTTCAGCTACGCGTTCCCAGTGAATCTAACCATACCGGTGTCGATCTCCTTATTGATCGCCGCCTGCGGCCTAAGAAACGGCGATCCTTGCATATTTCACGGCACGATACCGGATTATCTGTTCTACGAGTCACCGCCGTTTCACTTCCTCAATGATTTCGTGTCGAAACAATACGCCTGGGTATGGCTGCTGTGGCTACTGTCGCAAACTTGGATCACTTTGCATGTCTGGACACCGAAATGCGAGCGCCTCGCCGCCACGGAGAAGCTGTTCGTCGTGCCCATGTACGACTCCCTGCTGATCGATCAGTCGATGGGCCTGAACCGGAAAAGGGACGACCAACCGGAGGTGAAAGTCGAGGTAATCCGTTTTAAAACGATTTGAAACGCTATGGCGTAACAGATTTTGTTGTTTAACTTTTATTTCACGAACTTCTCTTTTATCTGCCGCAATCATTATTAATTTAACATGCTTTTGTTAGTTATTATTCGATTTTTATGCGTGTATTGCAGTGAGCAAAAAGGTTTAGAATACGTGTAATGTGAAAAGGTATGTAAATTATCTAAGGGAGGTTGAGAATTATAAAATTTTGGGTGCGGAATAAAGCTTCATTCATCCACTTATTTTTATGAGAAAATTGAATTCGCGATAAAAATTCACAATTTAATTATTGTTTATTAATTGGTGCGGTAAAATGCTAAAATGCTTTGCATTTTATACGAAAACTGATTTCTTTCAATTGATGTAAATGTTTCCAATTATTTCCCGTGAAAGTTTTCTCACCAGTTTTAATTACCACTTAATTTTGTTCTTGATCGATCCTAAATTTCTCAAAGTGAATTCCTTCTATCGATGCTTAATCTCGTTTCATTCGAAGAAAAGCTCGTTAAGTAGCTTTTCTGATGAATTCAGTAAGAGATCCAAGATAAGATGCACTTTTATCTTCCTCTTAATCCTTTTACTTCCGTCTATAAACAGTTCTTTCAGCCTAGTAGAAAAGTGGCCCAAGCCATTCTAAATCGATTGACATAACTTCTTTTTGCGTCACTGTTAAAAGATGAACGAAGAATCGATGGAATAAAAGAAATATGCTATTTTAACCAGCTTTCTTAAGTAGTATAAGAATACAGTGATGTAGGTATGTAGATGTACTACGTCAATTTTAAAATTAGACAATAAAAGTAGGTAAGAAAGACTGACGTATCCAGGATCTTGATATAGAGTTTCGTCCCAAATTAAATTTGCCTTTTTATTCGCGTCTGGATCGACAAATACTATCATGTAAATAGTGTTTCTAAATTGAATCAAACGCATGTAAAATTAACACTCATACAGAATGATCATTTAATTTAATATCTCGAAATATAAATAAATGTTAGAACATCTCGTAAGCAATTAAAGGAATCAAAGAAGTGTGTTTGCAAAATTTGTTTGATACAAATGAGGACTTTTTATGGCTCAAATTGCCAATCTGTAGATCACGATCCCCTTGATCAAAGTAATTTTAGTAAAAAATTTTAAGTATATTAAATGCATTGAACTAATTTAATATGAAACTGAAATATATTCCGAAGTAACTATTTTTAATGTGTCTTAAAATCTCCCACGAATTGCTTTGTGCAACCCCCCCAAAAGTATCGCACAAGCATACAATAATGGCACCATAGCATTTGACGAGACGAACGAACAGCATAAAGATTTCTTCTTCCGGGATCCAAAATGTTAATGGAAGCGCGATAGATCGCAGGACGATTTAAGCGACGTTTTTGCCGTTGATAGGATCTGGCGGAGATAGAGAAAGAAAAAGGAGACGGAGATTACGAGACCATATACGAGCAGACGGACGGCTCGACTACACCCCCATCGGCTGTAAAAAGCAGCGATCACGTAACCAGGATATATGCGTGTGCGACGATGTGGCATGAGAACAAGGAGGAAATGATGGAATTCTTGAAAAGTATCCTGCGCCTGGACGAGGACCAGTGTGCCCGACGTGTTGCCCAGAAGTACCTGAAGGTTGTCGATCCGGACTACTATGAATTCGAGAGTAAGTCCATTGTACACAAAAATAATTCTTAATTACGATCATTTATAACCTTCCATTTTGATGATTTGTGAGGAATACAAGTATACACAACTAATAGGTGTAATTAATATTCCGTAATTAGAATATTCGATCAATACTTATCTTCATTTGGAACATAGGTGTCGCTCTATGGATTTTTCTGATTGACTCTTAGGTGGATTTTTGTGCAAATTCAGATTTTATAAGGATAAGCAAAGAAATAGAATTTGTTTTAAATTTTATAACTATGCAATTTTTAAAGAATTCTCTGTCGTGAATAATTTTTAGGGACCCTTACATCCTATTTTTCCACAGCTCACATCTTTTTCGATGACGCGTTCGAGTTATCGGATCACGATGACAACGAGTCGCAGGTGAACAGGTTCGTGAAATTATTGGTGGGCACTCTGGACGAGGCTGCATCTGATGTTCATCAGACACGGATGCACGTCAGAGCGCCGAAGAAATATCCAACGCCTTATGGTGGCCGCCTGGTCTGGACTCTTCCTGGGAAAACGAAGATGATCGCTCATTTGAAGGACAAGAGCAAGATCCGTCACCGAAAACGCTGGAGCCAGGTACAAATTGTGACAACAATTGAAAAAAAATCGTTTCACCCTGCATTTGCTGTACATTTTGAAAAATCCAATAATTCTGAGGAAATGTCTACAGTTTGAAGTTTAACTTATACGTATATAAAAGAAATGTACCATTTTTTTTTAAATCTAATAATTCTGAGAAAATTTCTACACCTTGAAGTTTACTTATACGTATATAAAAGAAATGTACCAATTGAAATTTTGTACCTGAAAAATTTCAAAATATTACGATTCATTTTTTGTGTCCTTATATTTTAACATTTCTTATAACCCCAAAAATTTATGAATTTTTATATTTCTCAATTATTAGGTCACTTTAATAATAATTTCTAACGTTTCAAGCAAAGTTTTGTATCTTAAAGTTTCTCTTAAAATTTTTGAAAGCTTGTCTTTAAAACTTTAAAGTTTGTCTTAAAAACGGTATTAAGAGTTGTACAAAATTCTCTAAAGATCTTCGCATGTTCAAATCCATTCTTAAACTCTTTGCTTACCCGCAGGTCATGTACATGTACTATTTATTGGGTCATCGGTTGATGGAGTTACCGATCAGCGTGGATCGTAAGGAAGTAATCGCTGAGAATACTTACTTGTTAACCCTCGATGGTGACATTGATTTCCAACCGGCCGCCGTGAAATTGCTCGTGGACTTGATGAAGAAGAACAAAAACTTGGGCGCAGCTTGCGGTCGTATCCATCCAGTCGGTTCAGGTGACGTTTCGCAGACCCATATTGTCGTATCAATGATAATTCAGTTCAGAATCCTCGAAATAATCTTCGATCGTTGTTCTATGGTATCAGGTCCTATGGTGTGGTATCAAATGTTCGAGTATGCCATCGGTCACTGGCTGCAAAAGGCAACCGAGCATATGATTGGCTGTGTGCTTTGCAGTCCTGGTTGTTTTTCGCTCTTCAGAGGAAAAGCTTTAATGGACGACAACGTGATGAAGAAGTACACGACGAGATCCGACGAGGCCAGGCATTACGTTCAATACGATCAAGGGGAGGATCGTTGGCTTTGCACGCTTCTTTTGCAACGGGGTTATAGAGTAAGTGTTTGTGGAACGTTTATTCAATTACTGTTACACTATTAACCCTTTGAGTGCTATGGACATATATAGTGGTTCCAAAAAGTATGTTCAAAGTAGTTGTATGTTCAAATTAGTAATTTTAATGGTGATTATTAACACTGTGTAATTACAGAATTTCTTACTTACACTTTTTATTGCTTTGTCGATGTTCTAGGTTGAATATTCGGCTGCCAGTGACGCTTACACTCACGCACCTGAAGGTTTCAACGAGTTTTACAATCAACGTCGCCGATGGGTACCTTCCACCATAGCCAACATCATGGATCTTCTGATGGATGCGAAACGGACGATTAAAATCAACGATAACATTTCCCTTCCATACATATCTTACCAAATCTTACTTATGGGTCAGAAAATTTTCCTTCAAACATTATTTCTTTCCTATTAATTATTTACCTCGTTGCTCGTTATTTTGTGTCGATAGAGATGCCCTTAAAATTAATCAACAACATGCTAATTGCTCTATCGTCAGTTTATTAATTGTAAATTCAAATCTAATCGTCTGAATGCTAGTTCAATTATTTAAATTCTTATTAAGCTGGGAATTCGATTTTAATTCCCATCTTCTTCTGTTCAAATTTTTAAAAGCTTGCTGCTCTCGTTTCGTAAAGATTATTTGACGATATAAGTCGCACGATTTACAGTTTGTTAACATCTTCCTTCCAGGAGGCACCATTCTAGGTCCAGGCACGATTTTTCTCATGTTGGTGGGTGCGTTCGTGGCCGCGTTCAAGATCGACAACTGGACCAGCTTCTACTACAACATTATTCCAATTCTGCTCTTCATGATCGTATGTTTCACTTGTAAAGCAAACATCCAGGTAAGCTCACCTATTAGCCAACCAAGTTAACCTCAATAACGAAGGGTAAGGGGAAGGAGCAAGGAATATCACGAAACAACATCATCGAAAAGATTAGTTTTTAGTTTACCAATGAAAAGAAAACAAAATTCAATGCATTTAATCGTATTTCTGTTAATACGAAGTTCATACTGCAATCAGATACTAACAGAAGAAATCGGCACGAAAGTAAACGTTTTATATCGTTTTAAAAACAAATTGCACACCGTAGAATTATCGACGATAGTTTCTGTATTCCTTCTCTTTATTCTCCATCCTTAACCCTGCTGCGTTCCTCGAAACTTTTTGTAATCGGTCGTTTCATAATTTTATTAAAAAGAACTCGTAATTTGTCGAAAAATGGTTTTCCAGCATGAAATTGAAAGGACATAGCAAGCTATTGGTAACAATTACTTATCATACATGAATTTTCTTATCACAACGAGTTTTCTTAACGAAATGGAAGCACGTCTGAGACAAAAACGTCCGGAAGACCGCAGCAGGGTTAACCCCTTAACCTACGATTTACGTTCGAGAATGTTGGGCCGAAAACGTAAACAAGTTCGCGCAGCCTTCGAGCCATTCGCACGATTTGTATCACACCATCGCAGATTATTAATTTTGTATAAATAAACGTTTTGTAGTACTTGCATCTACCAAAATTATTACATCAGGTTGTAATTACTTATCAAATATTCCACAAATATTGATAACTTTAGATGGGCGTCACTGCTAATATTTATATTCGGCCCGACCATCGTATTACGGGCTATGACCGTAATATTTACGTTTGGTCCGATCATCTACCACGGACTATGCCCGCAGTTGTAGGTTAAGGGGTTAAAATTGTTCATCGCTTTGACTGTTCCCGCAATTTTGTTTCTTTTCTTCGTGTCCTTGTCTTCCAGCTTCTGTGCGCGCAGATACTGTCGACCGGATACGCGATGATAATGATGGCCGTGATCGTAGGTACGGCCCTCCAGCTAGGAGAGGACGGTATCGGTTCACCGTCCGCCATATTCTTGATATCCCTGTCCAGTTCGTTCTTCATAGCCGCCTGTTTGCATCCGCAAGAGTTTTGGTGCATCGTTCCTGGCATCATTTACCTTCTCTCGATCCCCTCTATGTACCTCCTGCTGATCCTCTATTCGATCATAAATCTGAACGTCGTCTCCTGGGGAACCCGTGAGGTCCAAGTGAAAAAGACCAAGAAGGTTCGTCTGAAAATCATCCGCTTCGCTTTTATACGACATAAAAGCTTTCAAGGACAATGGGCGGGGGACAATTGGTTAAATTCGGCCCACTGTTTTTAAGGGATAGTAAATTCATGGCGGCCATCTTTGGTGGAGCGGATATGTGGTGGTGGTAGATCGAAGCGTGTACATCCGGAGCTGTTCTTCAGGAATGGCAAACGCTTTTCTTTAGTTCCACGTCAATACAGCTTTTTGTCTGCAAATGTACGTTCTAACCTGTTTGTAACAACACAAATACACCCGACTAATACGTTGAGGATACGTTTAAATATATGATTTCTCGAATGGTAATATACGATTCAACGTATATTTATAAAATGGTTCGTAAAAAATGGACCTAAACCCATTATTTGTTTCTGAAATAATTATTCTTTCGAGTGTTAAACATATAGGGAAAATCTATAACATGGTTGCTTTAAATTATTAGAGATATTCTATGCTAAAATGCACAACATGATTATACTAAAATTTTATGAACTATAATCTTATCGAATTCAATACCTTGAAAATAACAATGATTTAGAACAATTTAGACAATCACGACGCGTGGTTCACCCTGTACACATCTCGAAGGAATAATCGTTAAAAATACCATAACGAAGCCATTAAGATTCCATTGAAAAAGAAAAAAATTCCATTAAACTTTTAAAAGAGAGCCAAACGATAACGTCATGCTTCTTCGAGTATCCTCATCGTATTAATTTCTTGTACGCAACCGAATCAACAGAACGTCGCACCCACGTAAACGCCAGTAACTGCTAATATTAACAACGATGTGGCAGGTTTTCGTCGCGGCTTTAATCAGCACCTTATACGGAATGGTGATGATCGCCGTGATCGTTGGGACCGCAATTAGCATCGCCCAGGACGGCGTCCTGTCGCCGACCGCGATGTTTCTAATGTTACTAATAGGCCAGATGGTAATTACCGCGTTAATGCATCCCGGGGAGATGTACTGCCTAATATTCAGCGTAATATACTTCATCACCGTCCCATCGATGTACGTGCTGCTTCTCATTTATTCGATCTGTAACCTGAACGATATTACATGGGGCACGAGGATGGTGAAGACTAAGAAAACCGCCGCGGTAATTATCTGCACTGTTAACCAACTAATCAATTTCCATCGCGAACCCTATCTTTTTTACTCGTTACTGCCAACAGTTCCAATTATTAACCCTTTCGTTACGGGTGCCGACTATAATCGGAGTCCACGCGACGACCTGTGTGTATCTAGTGCCGACTATAATAAATTGTGTTTTTATTTATAGTAATAGCAAAATTTGTAAATATGTAAATAATTTCTCAAATAACTAAACACCGACATGCAATGTACACACTTCACGGAGCAGACTGCCGTAACGAAAGGGTTAATAAATGTTCGTGCACCTCGAAACAAGGACAAAGAGAGATAACGAATGTTTAAATGTTTGATTGCTAGACAGCAGATTCGTTTCATCATTTAAGTGTTTGGGAGAACATTGTGATCGCTAGACAGCAGATTCTGATGCCAACTCGTATTTTTGTAATCGTAGTCAAAGAAATGCAATCTAAATAGAGATTCGGTTCATCCTTTAAATGTTACAACGTGTGACACACATACTTTCAATGTATTGTATATTTTTGAATGTTACGTGCATTCTGTGGTTTTTAGCGTTTTTTAAATGCACGAAAAACTGCAGTCTAGATCGTCGATTACATAATAGTCCTCTGATAGATAGATGATATTAGTCTTATCGTAAATTCTTGTTTATCTATATATTTCTCTTAGACACGATCATGCCTTTTAGATAACGTTCCTTTTGCCAATTGTATTTATTACAGTTTTCCTCTTGCAGTGATTAGTCATTATTATGATTTGGATTAGGATACTTCAGTTTATATATTTCTTTGTGATTATCTTATGTGATTAAATAGAGATTAAAAAATAAATGGAGGTCTTCTTCATACAGAACGCTGATCTCGTGTAAGCCCATCAATTGCTTACATACATACATACGCGTAGATGCATCAGTTGGTTAAATTGCACTGAATTTGATTAAACTATGTAAACTAGACTAGAAGTGATTGGTTGCAATTAGAGAATTAGTTTCTGTAAAAGCAGCCTTAATCATGAAAGTAAACTACTAGGCAGTTCTTTAAAAATACTGATTAATACAGTATAGATGTTCGAAACTATATCTATTAAAATATGTTAAAGTATCCATCACATTTATCGAATATCTGATGAACGATTTTCTAACAGAATTGTTTCAAGGTGCACAATTTTGTAACACGCATATTTTGTAATAAATTTATAGCAGTGACAATAACAACAGGCAATAGATTAATAATATATCATAGCATTATTAATTTACATCTAATAATGCTTTCTATACTTTCTTTCAAATGAGTGCTTACTGTAACTAAATTTTGCACAATATTATTACACCAAAATTGCTTTGCACTATAGTTCAGAAACTGTCTTAAACTTAAATTTTCACATTCAACTATAGTTACGTTTTGAAAGAAGTAAAGATCATTAAATGCCCAGTGGTAGTTACAGTGATCACAAATGGACAGCTTGTTAACAATGAGAGCTTCTCGTTCGATTAAACAAAATTTTGTTCTCATTCTCTATTTACGTAATCAAGATTAAGATACACATGTTTCGCATTCCCTTCGATAAACCGATAGGAACTTGAACAAGAGAAAAAGGAAGCCGAGGAGGCGAAACGGAAGGCGAAGCAGAAGTCTCTGTTGGGATTCCTTCAAAATGGCGTCGGCTCGAACGACGACGAGGAAGGATCGATAGAAATCTCTTTGGCAGGATTGTTCAAGTGCATGTTCTGTACCCACGGTCAAACCTCCAACGAGAAACAACAATTGGTCGCCATTGCTGAATCCTTGGAACAAGTCGGCAAACGTTTGGAAGTCATCGAAAGGTATCTTGCTTTAATATCATTTCCAAACTGCAACGTTATTAACCCTTTTGCTGCCAGGGCCTCAGAGGACAAATCGCCGCCACAGCCCAGACGTTTTATTATTTAACCCTTTTAGTGCCAGCGGGCCGATTGATCGGCCCATTCGCAGAAACCGAAAATTTATACCCAAAACTGCTTACTGAAAAGTTTGCTGTAGCTGTAACGAAATATTTTCGACGGAGCCCTATCCTCACTGTTGATTACAGGGGAAAAAAGTTCCAATGTTCGGAATTTTGTTCCTTATAAAGCTATTCATATAAGCGCGCATATCAAATCGGCCCGTGGCATTCTTCGCATGTACTCCGTAAACCTGGCACTAAAAGGGTTAAATACCATATCAGTTGTGATTAATTTCTGTGGGATGTATTTATAACGTTCTAACTAAGTGAAATTAGCAATTTTACACACCGACCCACATAAGTGACACTATGTGTCACATATTTCTGATGCCGGGCTCAGGTAAAAAAATTGGGTCGTCACATATATGTGACACTGGTAGCGAAAGGGTTAAGAAGTATCTCTGTTTAAGAAATACCTTTCATCGACGTTGCTTGAACTTTAACGTTTACTGATTAATATTACCGATCATTTTATTCCCGCGTTTTTAACACTAGATTCACGGACATTTCTCGTATATTTGTATCGTTTCATTAATAAAAATTAGCAAAAATTGCTAGGAATAATAGTAAATTTAGTAGCAAATTTTGCTCATGAAGTTCAAATTGACGGATCCTGTAAACCTAGCGTTAAATACACTCTTTTCATTGCCTATTTCAATAATCAGGCTGCGACTCGGCCGATTTCATCGTAATTGCCAACAGATACGGAAAGATCATAAAATTTTATGAAACCATACTTTTCCAATTATATTCAATTACTGCAACCGGTTAGACGTTGAAACACAACAAATTCCAACAACTTTTACCTTCCCTGCCGCTGAATTTCATTCGATCGGCTGGTCGCACACATTTCACGTGTAACCACGTTTAAATGTCACGCATTTTCTGGCCTGGTCGTTCCAAACTTGGAAAGAAAGTCGCACAGCAGTTGCAACATAGTGTTTTTATATTTCTACGTGACGCATAACGAGGAAACTATAAACTATAAACTATACAAAACTACAACTGCTGTAAATTACTATGTATAAGATAGCGTGATTGCAACGGTTATAACAAATATAATTATATAGGAATTTAATTTTTATTTTGAGAGAGATGGTAGGGTTCAGGTGTAAGTGAAACAAAGTAGCTAGATTATATATATTTAAAACAGTTTAACAGTAACAACTTTAATAATATATAGTTTAATAGTATAATCAACTTTTCTATTTAACAACTTCAACATTCTTGCTTCTCTCATACTTTTTCTCTCCGTCATATATTCTTCCAAACTCATTTCCTTTTCTTTAAATTGTAAACCTTTCTCACTCGAAAATTTCCCAGTCACGACATTACCTCAAGTACTCATCTTTCGCGTCTCAGAAACACTCTAGTCCAAATATTCTACGTTCACACGGCTATCGCTTAACTTAAGCACTCTTCACATTTTCCTAGAATCGTACCCATTCAATCGTATTCCTATAATTATTTCTTTATAATTTTTCAAAAGTTAGACGATTCCTGTTAAATGCAATGAATTTCATGGATTTTAACGAATACATTGATATATAACAGTTTGGTGATATCAATTTGTATATACCTGTAAATGTTAATAAAATTTGACGGGACCCGTTTTTGACCCTACTTTTGGGGTACTCTTTTCGAGTGTGACCCACTCAATTTGCATATACCTGTAAATGTTAATTAAATTTGACGGGACCCGTTTTTGACCCTACTTTTGGGATACTCTTTTGGAGTGTAACCCGCTCAATTTGCATATACTTGTAAATGTTAATTAAGTTTTATGGGACCCGTTTTTGGCACTAATTTTGGGGTACTTTTTTCGAGTGTGACCCACTGATGCACACCAGTGTCAACGTGTTAATTGAAACCTTCGTTTATCTAGAGCCGTGGATCCCCATGGGGTTTCGGGTCGACGACGCGCATCCTCTGTCGGTTCTCGAACAGCTGATCACTTGGGCGCAATCGGCGAAGATCCTGCGGAGGATCAGGACTGCCATAGCGAAGCGGAAACGGTGACTAGCCAAAATACGGATGGTAATCGCGAGGGCAGCAATTTCCTTAGCAGACCCTACTGGTTGAGCGACGAGGGGCTGAAGAAAGGTGAAATCGATATTCTGTCAATGCAGGAGGAAATGTTTTGGAAGGATCTTCTGGAGAAGTATCTGTACCCCATAGACGAGGACAAGACGGAGAAGGTAAGGAGTTTCAATTCAACAGGACGTATAAATTGTTATTTACGGTATAATTGTTTTTGCATTCAATTCAATTTACTTGAAATCAGAGGAAAATTTTTGCATTTTCTTCTTTCTCTTGCAATTCGAACGGGTATCGTAGATTTTAACGATCTTAAGAAATTTGTAGAGGTAGAGATAAATTTTTGTATTGAAACATTGTTTTGAAATTAGCAAAGATTTTTAATTTTTTGTAGAAGTATATTTTATCAGTTATTTATAGAAATGTATACGATAGTGTACGTTATCTTGATTACTAAACAAATTTTTAGCGTTATTTATGAATTAAACCTGTTTTCAAAGAAGGTGGTTAATGGCCAGGATGGTTCATGGTAAAGATATTAATTTTATTTCATTTATTTCAGTCAAATTTTTAAATTTTTAATTTACTATTTTTACTTTTCTCTACTTTTTAATTTTTTAAACTTTTTTTTCACTATAAGTAATCGTAAAATTTTATTAATAAAATATAGTATATGATTTAAAGGATTTTATAGATCAATCAGATTAATTTTTTTTTAACTTTCTGATTATATTTTTTAATTAAACATTTCTCAAAATATTCAATAATATATATTCCAAATATTATCAAAGTACAATTAAAAACAGTTCAGAAATAATTTTCAAAAGTAAAAGTAAACGTATAAAGTGTCAATCAAAGCAAAACGGTAAAACAACAAACGAAAGCTTATAATAACCATAATCAATGAATTAAAATAATCGATCCATGCTACTTACGTCAGGCAAGAATCGCCAAAGATCTAAAGGACCTACGTGACCAGAGTGTGTTCGCGTTTTTTATGATGAACGCCCTCTTCGTCCTAATCGTCTTTCTGCTGCAATTAAACAAAGATTTGTTGCACGTGAAGTGGCCTTTCGGTATCAAGACGAACATCACCTATGACGAAGTCTCGCAGGAGGTAAAGACCGCTCCGTCCACGTCGAGTTGTCCTGCTCCTCGAAACTTACCCCGTTTTCCCTCCAATTGTTTGCTAAAATGAAAACAAGATCGTCTTACCGATTCCTTGTCCAATGTCCAGTGGCAAAACATTTCGAACGCTGACGAACTTGTACCTGAAATACGAAAACCAAAAGATGGGAAGAAATATCTGTCCTGTAGGAGCATATACAGTCGACTGCATAAGTATTTATCTGTCGTGCTCGAGTTTTATTGTGTAACGATAAAAGAAGATTAATTCCTGTTTTTTTTTCATTCAAGTTTCACACAGCTATGTATTTTCTCTCTACCTACACTAGCGGCCAACAGTTTGGAACGTGTTAAAAGCTCCACGAGGATAATTAACACTAGAACTACCGACGATTACAAAATAATTATTTGCATGGAATAGATCGAATTAAAAATTACATAAAAAAATATCGAATACACAGAAAATAAACCTTTATTTATACCTTCTGTAGAAAATCATAGAAAATTTTAGAAGCTTGGTAAAGTGAATCTATAAGGTTGCTATGAATAATCGTCAATCTGTCATTTTGACTGCTCTGGTAGTTCTAGTGTTAAAATAATAATTTAAATAAAGAAATGATATGTATTAATGTTACTTTAGAGATCTCTCCGTTCAAAAATCTGCAAAAGCGTATGTAAAATTGTACGTGTAAATTTCTAACTTATAAGGAAATAAGAATATAGCTAGAGTTTGGCAGAGACACCAACCAAGAAGTGCTTCCAAACTTTTGTACGGTAGTGTACGCATGTACTATACCTAATACGATAACTAGACGAGACGAATACTTGTGCGGCCGACTGTACTTAGGGAATCGGCTGAAATTTGAACGATCGCACGACAGGTACACGTTGTCAAAGCATTCGAACTGTTTCGCGGCTGAAATTCGCAGTTCCTCTCCTTTTTTTCTCACCTTCGTGTACGTAGACGCTTTCTAGACACCAGTTCGAAGCCGCTCGAGGACACGAAAGATCTCGGAGAACTGATCCCTCACCCCGTGAGGAGCCGATGGACCAACGATCGACCGGGACGGAGCGTATTTTTCTTCATACGTTTGCTAATGTGTACTGTTTTCTTTTTTTTTTTTCTTTCTTCGCCTCTCTCACTCCTTCCTGGCCCAACGACACAGGCTCGCATCGCCGCCGACCTGATCGAGCTGCGGAACAAGAGCGTGTTCGCGTTTTTTATGTTCAATGCGTTGTTCGTTCTGATCGTATTCTTGCTGCAGCTGAACAAAGATCAGCTGCACGTTGTCTGGCCGCTCGGCGTCAAGACGAATATCACCTTCATCGAAGAGACCTCGGAGGTACCTGGTAGCGTTCCGAAACGAGAAACAGAGATGCTGTCTCACTGACGCCTCGGGAGACTAACACCCCCGTGTGCTCCGTTGCTCGCGTTCTCTTTTTCAATACTTTTCTTTCTCCAATTTCAAGTTTTTCATTCACTTTCGTCCCGCTTTTCGTTCCCACGCGTTCGCGTTTACTGTTCGTCGAACGGAGTTGAGTTCGTTCGGTTTTTTACGGCGGCGACGAATGAAAGTCGTACGATCCCGCGCGAGATACTCGACGTTGCGTCGGGGGAAAAAGAAGCGGAGGAGGTTACGATGAATCGTTAAGATCGAGCTGGGCTCCTTCGTTTCGCGGAATCAATGTTTTTCACGAACGAACGATTCGTTTTCAGAGGTTCCCTTTTTCTTTACGGGCCACCGTTTTTTAGGAACGACCTCTATAGACGATAGATCACGTTAGAGTTCGAAGCTTTCGTCTAGTATTCAAATAGAACTGGCTTTTGCGATTGTAAAACGTCTCCCATGCGTCATTCTTCTCGCCTTTCAGTCGAGATTTTAGTTATAGAATCTTTGCTACCCCCCCCCCAGCTTTTCTCCTTTCCGAGAAACCAGATTTCTAGCAGTTT
Source organism: Tetrapedia diversipes (assembly GCA_033822845.1). Classification (NCBI taxonomy): domain Eukaryota; kingdom Metazoa; phylum Arthropoda; class Insecta; order Hymenoptera; family Apidae; genus Tetrapedia; species Tetrapedia diversipes. The sequence goes on along the minus strand of JAOPTO010001400.1, from coordinate 611,364 downwards.
CTTAGCTTAATCCTGTATCGAAATCCTGTAAGCTCGAAGTCTGGGGAAGGCTCTATCGAGGTTTTCCTTGCACAAGAAGCTCGTTTGATTGAATTAAAATTCTCCCCTTCTTCGAGTTTAATTTCTCTAAATTGAAACTTGTTTCCATTTCGTTTTACCATTATCTGTTCGTTGCTACTTAACACTAGGTTAAGTTTGAGTAAAATTTACAGAAACAATTTTTGTTGACTTTCATCGATAGAATGATACGAATGTAGCATAATCTATCTAACTCTCAGCTCTGCAGCTTCAAATCCTGTATGATGTATAACTATTTCTTGTTACACGTACGTTAAAAATAGTTCTACAAAAGATGTTCGTAAATTTAGTGTTAAATTAGTCAATGCAAAATTTTTTGAGAAACATCTCTTTGAGATCACTGATTCTCGCAGAGATCGAGAAACTGCTAGAAGTTAGGAAAGGCTAACGATTAATTAGTATAGAAAGAGGAAATGAACGAAGTCACAGTGAGCATCGGAGCACGCTGGATAATGGTACCCGGTGATAGTGTTGCACTTGCTGGGACATGTCTGTGTTTTGTCAATAACGTGGAATTATAAGCACGTGGCCAGTTACCATTAACATGTTTGCACAGGTACACCAGGAGAGAATGGAACACTTGGGGCGGAACCGAGCAACTGATTAGAAACTAGTTAGCTAAGCCACAAATAACATCGCCGACTTGTTAATTGGAAGCCCCACTGTCCTTCGTCCTTCTGTCTATCTCTTCCCCCCTTCTATTCTTTCACTTTTTAAAATCATAGCGACGTTATGTTAAGTGTGATTACTCGTGTCATCAAGTTTCTTTCTGTTTTACCTAACATTGAAATTTGTTCGCTAACATTGTCGAAGAAGCCCGGAGAACGAAACCGTGAAACCTACGCGACATTTCATTTGAATAGCGATTCGATCAAAAAAAAAGGATATCGTTTTAAAGGTGGACAAATTATTCTAAACTTAGAAAAATTCAAATATCGAATTGTGCAGAGGTATTTTAATAAATATTAGATTGTAAAATTTGTTTAAATTAAATGTCCACTATTATGGTACGATATTTAAATTTAGTAGGTAATTATAAACGACTGAAACTTAAGGCTACAATAACTGACGAAACTGATTGATTGATTTGATTATTCTAAAATTAGAAAAATTTAGAAATTGAATTATGCAGAGGTATTTTAATAAATGTTAGATTGTAAAATTTGTTTAAATTAAATGCCCACTATTATGATACGATATTTAAATTTAGTAGGTAATTATAAACGACTGAAACTTAAGGTTACAATAACTGACGAACCTGATTGATTGATTTGATTATTCTAAAATTAGAAAAATTTAGATATCGAATTATGCATAGGTAATTTAATAAATATTAGGTTGTAAAATTTGTTTAAATTAAATGTCCACTATTATGGCACGATATTTAAATTTAATATGAATGTAGAAAATATTTGCGAGGGAAGTAATTAAATATTAAAATTGCAATTGCATTTGATGAAATATAATTCTTAATTATTCGATCAAATCTGTGAGTCACACTGTCTATATATCCGTGTTTAACAGGATATTTCCCTGATTTTTCAATTTTCTTCCACCGTTCTCTTGGCTTCCGTATGCTCCTCGACTCTCTCGTGCTCCGAATCCGGTTCGGTTCTTATTTTTTCAACAAACTGCGGCACGTGCACGGTTTACGGATCGCGCGGGAGTCGAGATATCACCTGGACACCCTGTTTTCCGATTCTCCGCTCACTTGGCTGAATACGAACGAAGGGAGAGGAGGAATTGTCGCGCAGGTTCTCGTTTTTTTTTACGTTTCTTCTATATCTAATTTGTGATAACGCACTGCTAGGTATGACAGCAGAGGAGCACCACTAACGAGTTACCGTCTATGTAACTAAACGGTGGCTTATACGTGTACATGTGTCTGTAAACCTCTTGTATTCTATGCGGTTGCCTGATCGTATGAGCGAATAGCCGAAACAAAAGTGAGACCGGATTATATGCAAATTCTCGTAATTGTAATTATAAAAAGAAACTTCTTCGAAGTGGAAGTTTAAAATTTTTCGCTTTCTGAAAGCTATCGCTACGTACGTTCAGGAAATGAATTGTTGTTTCGTTGTACGTTACTTGTTATGTTATACAGTCGACTTCTGTATAACACGGTAGTTATGCTCCAAAAAGCAGACAAGAAGAAGAAGCAAAAGCATACTCTAAAAATTAACAAAACTACTACAATAGGAGATGGGTTTAAGATGAGACAATATTATAAATAAGAATATCATTCAGAATACGATTTCATTGTTAATAAGGTAGTATAGTATTTATTGATTAGTGCAAAACAGGAAATTTCTTTTTCGCACTATTTTTAATATACGAATGACTTTACTTTTACCGATTTTTTAGACTGTTTTAAACTTTCATCTACTGCTGTCCGTATGCTAAATTCATTATGTTCGTCTGACTATTAAAAAAAACATTTTTATAAGTTTTATGAGTTTTTATGAGTTTTAATTGCGTTGATATGAAACTGTGTTTTGCAAAAATATCTCATTACAATTTGATGTTTTCGGAATCCTATAATTGCGTTAACGCAAAATCGTGTTACAGAAGTACCGTGTTACACAGGGGTTGATTATCTCACACCATAGAATCGAAAAGAAAAATGATCTAGTGATTTTGTCCTGTAACGAAGTAACAATAAAACGCAACGGCAATAACCGCAACACGAACTATTTTATGTGTCTATCTTTCGTTTATCTCGTTTTACGTTTCGCTCATGTTATGGCCTGTCTGTCAACGTCTTCCCTTAACAATGAAAATGTCTTGTAGGTACACATTACGAAGGAGTACCTACAGCTCGAGCCAATCGGCCTGGTGTTCGTATTCTTCTTCGCGTTGATATTGGTGATTCAATTCACCGCGATGCTGTTCCATCGATTCGGCACGTTCGCCCACATTTTAGCCAGCACCAGCCTAGATTGGTATTGTTGTAAGAAGGTACGTGCCACCAGTAAGTTCTTTGTGACCGTTCAATTTTATCGCGATCTCTTTCAAAATATTTTGCCTGTTGAATTGCCACGGTTAATTTCGACAGCAGCTATCCTCATGATTTCACATCGTTTTATTTAACATGCTGCATACTTTGTAGTTTCTCATACACCTGGATTCGATTGCTATACGATATTAATCCTTTAAATCCTTATTTAATCTCATTCTTTTTATTTAACCCTTTACGCTCGAAAGGTGACTGTTAGCCACGAAATGAGAATTTCGTGAATTTTCAGACTTTAGTTAGTTTGTTTATTGGTCAGACCGGAGATTAGACAGTTATACATGTAAATTTTAGTATATGACTGAATGTAAACGAATCTTAGTAAATATTTTGCACTTAGAAATCTGTGAAGGGGTTAAAGAGTTATATATGTAAATTTTAGTATATCATTTAACTAAACTAAGTGTTTAATATAGGCGAATCTTAGTAAATTGTTCGAATTTGAAAATTTTTGAAATTAGTATCATTAGACGACTAAGAGTCGCTTCTCGAGTGCACAGGGTTAATAATTAAGGTTTCTCAAATTAAAGTTTCTCTATAAAGTACAATAAAAAAGAATTAAGAGGTAACATTTGAGGATAGAGGAATCGTTGATACAGATTCTTATGCATTTGTAGGAAATTCAAGTGTGCAGAAAAGCGTATAATGAAGTATAAAAGTGTCTAAATTGCAAGTTATGAAATGAATTTAGATTCAAACGAACATCTTATCTAAACTCCACTTATTTGCTTATTCTTATGAAAATTTGAATTCACATACAAAAATCCATGGTCTACTTAAAGGATAAAAAGTTTCATCCGTGATTAATTTTTGAAAGAAAAATCACTTCCCATCTCGTTTTCTGGCATTGTCTGTAAAAAAATTGCACGGATTCGGTGGGGACTTTTAACGATGATCGTGATCCATCGACCATTTTTCTTTGACAGACGAAGGATTTGTCGGAAGAAGCGTTGTTGTCGAAACACGCGGTGGAGATAGTCAGAGATTTGCAAAGATTAGACGGAATGGAGGGTGATTACGAGGAAGGCAGCGGCAGCGGGCCTGGCCGAAGGAAGACCATAAGAAACCTCGAAAAGAGTCGAAGAAAAACGCAGGCAATCAATACACTCGATGTCGCTTTTAGGCAGCGATTCATCAGCATGTGCGAGGGTAACGGTAGGTGAAACGTTTGCTTGGAATTTTTGCGTTAAACCTGATAACAAAAAAGACGGTAGCAAAGACTTGAGTCGAAGGAACAGAAATTTTCTTGAAACCTTCAATAATATATTTCTTATACAATTATAACATTAAAATTACAAATATTTATTTGCAGACAAATTTTTAACGTGCTTAACCGATAAGATTAAATTGTGAATTTTACACGAGTGCTTTATCTTATAGAAATACATAGAAAGTATTAATGTTGACGCGTTTTAATCGATTTGCATGTAATTTTGATTATATTTCACAAAAAGAAGAGATATATCCGCATAAAACGGTGTACATTGAGCTGTATTTATGATTAGAAATCGTTCAATTAAATTTATATAAGCAAAGGCAAGCGAAAAAGATTCAAAACGTGCATTAAAAATTTCAGCTTTGAATTTAAATCTGTCCATTCACGTACGTAAATTTTAATTAATTCACTTAACTTTGTCGTTTCCCAAAAATGTCCTTTTTTTATCCGTTCTCAATGATTTCTCTTCTGACCTTACATTCTCAAAATATTCTCGTTGTATTTTTTTTCATGTACACACCAAAAGGTCTGTTTTGATCCGTATATATAATATATAATATAATAATAATAATTTGATTTAGGTTTACCAAGGAACATGTCGACCAGACGTTCCGCGAAGGCCTTCAAGGCGTTCGAGGACCGCAGGAACAGTATAATGGCGATGAGAAGGAAGTCGCAGATGCAAACGTTAGGGGCGAACAACATTTACGGTGTGGCGGGTAACCCTTTGGGCATCCAGGGCCGTCCATCGAGGAGCAGCCAAATTTCCGTTAAGGACGTTTTCGAGGGACACGCCGGCCACACGAATTCCGCCTACGAGCCGGACGAGAACACCGGAAGTAGCCTCAGACTGCACAATTTAGGGCAAAGCACGTGGAGGGAGGCGAACACGAACATCTGATCGAAACAAATTCTTTCGCGAACGTACGTAATTATTTTATCTATTGCAATGAATATTATCAGTTTCTTTCAGTTTGTTGAGTTTTCATTCGACGTCGATTCGTTGGCTAGTACTGGTATATTCGTAAAAAAAATTTATTTCTTATTACGAACACTGAATGAATAAATTAATTAATTAATTAATAGATACCAATGGTAATCAATTTATTAATTAGTATCGCTTGAACTGTTAACTGTGCATCTCTATTTTAGAAGTGTACTCAAGGCTGTTCCGTAAAAAGTGAAGAGACAATGAATAATATCTGAGATTTGCAAAATGTATTTTAGTTTTCACTGACTAGTACTAGTAGATTCATTAAATTTATTTCTTATTCTTGACACCAATTGTAATCAATTTATTAGTTAGTACTACTTAATCTGTTAACTGTGTAATCCTATTTTAGAAATGTACCCAAGTCTGTGCTGTAAAAAATGAAGGGACGATGAAGAATGTTTGACATTTATAAAATGTATTTTAGTTTCTACTAAAATTTGAATTTGGGTCATAAGTGATAATTAGGTACTGTACTTCGCGATCGGTTGTTATTTTACCATTATTAATCTTCAAGGATTAAAATTAACGTTTCGATCGTAAAGAGTAACTCTGTTGATTTACTCATCCTTTTCGATGGTGTTGACTATTTAATTTCGTAAGCCTGGTGGTTTCTCACAGTTTACATTATTTTAATTCCCGAACGATCGCTTAACACTAGGTTTCACGGACGAAACTTGCGAAAACAATTACTATTATTCCTAACAATTTTTCTTGACTCTCATCGATAGAGTGATTCTAGCATACCCTAATCTATCTCCTTCTTAGCTCTGCAATTTCAAATTTCTCCTATTTCTCAGCACGTGTATATTACAAATAATATACATGAAACGTCCGTAAATCTGGAATTAAACGAAACTCGGTTGAATATTAAGAGATTCTTATCAGGTTGTTCGATCTAAAAGGTTCCATTGACATTTTTCAGACGTCCAATGACAACAGCCATCTCGGAAGTTCCACAAGAACCGGAACAGAGAAGCGAGCAATGGCCATCATTTTCCCAGTTACGATGAAACGCAACGAGATTCGTTCTGTTTGAACATTTTCTTCGAATAAATTGTCCATCAACCCGACAGATTGCGCGTGTTGCAATAATAGCGGATAGAAGAGTACGAAAAGACTGCCTAATTCGTGTTGACTAATTTATGATGGAACGAGTGGGACGGGGCCGTCTTTAAACTCCCTATTTATTTATTGAAAACCGAAAGAAGAAAGAAAGAAAACAACTGGACGTTCCTCCGTGTTCTAAAAAAAGGAAACAACGACGAGCAATGGAGATATTCAAAAATATGAGATTTTAATCAGCAATGCTCCAAATATTAACCCTTAGCGCTCCTTGCGTTTCTTTTCTTCAATATGCAACAGTCCATTTTTCAGATAATTTTCATTTTTTTCATAGAAAATACGTTTTTACCATCGTTCAGTTTTACGTAATATTCTTCCATGTATTTAATTATAAAAACAGGTTTGAAAAATAACTTAATGACAAAGCATCTAAAATGTAATCATATTAAATATAGAATATCTCCGTAACGGAGTCAACGAAGCGCTAAGGGTTAAATCGTTAAACTTGAACGAGTTAAAGACAGTCCTGCGGAGGAAACGATATTTTCTTCTCTTCTTTTTTATTGTTTTCCATTTTTCTTTTTTTTTTTTTTGTTACTCGTGACTAGATACGTAAGATAAACGAACTGACCGGTGAACAGCGATATTTTGAAACGCAGCTACTGCCGTGCAACGAGCGGTTCTAGGAGATAATTCTGTAGACGTTAATTGAACGCGACAGTTCTGACGACCAGTTTCACGACGAATAAATCAAATGGATCGGTTTTAAATAATTTTTGTATTCCACTCGACTGTTTCAAATCGAACAGGTGAAAATTGTTACAAAGTAAACAGGTTGATTTGAGAAATTACGTGTCCAATGAAATACAGAAAAAGTTGCAGATTGACAAAACATTTAATCGAAGCACACCAGCTACAATTATCAGATACGTTTATTCAAGTGCAAGATAAAATTAAACGTTGCTTCGTTTGATAACCAAATGTATGTAAGAGTAATTCAAAGAACAGTCATATGTTTGTTGGTATAAATTAACGTATGTAGGTGGATGAGTCGTTCGAATAATTATCTTCGAAATGGTTTGTTTGAGTTACCTGCCTGATTCTGGTGCAGACTGTCCATCATGTGTGTGTGTGTGTGCGCGATGGTGATCACAGTGACGACGCTTACACATTTCTTTCGCTCTTTGTAAACGTGATACCGACGTTCATATAAACCTACCTATTGTATTTAATAGATATTACCATTTTTTTTGTACATACCGCGTGCGTACGTGTAACGTTAAGCCTGTAGAAAAATCACGTTGATTGTTAACGAAATAAATTTCCAACGATCAACAAGTAATCGTGAATTTATTGCTTTCCTGATCTCTCCTGGATTTGCATTTTTCAGAATACATTCTATGATACCAGATGTAACACGATGACACAATATTTAATTCGAAAACCACGATTAAACTGCTGCATTACATTCGGTCTGTCTATCGATTGAACTTAACAGGAGAAATAAAAATGAAATCCTCCTTGTAAAGTTTTCAAGTGGAATGAAATACAAAATTTTTTAAATTGGAAAATGAATTTTCCAAGATCGAAACAATTGGTTCAGTCTCTAAGATTGAAACAATTAAAACAATTGGTTAAGAACTGCAACAAATGAAATTGTAGGATTTTTATTGCAGTTTTAGCTTTTTGATCGCAAAATATATAATAGAATATAATCTTACCACTCATTATTTGTAGATAAGATACTAATTAGTACCAATAAGATACTAATAAAGCCAATTGTTAAGATACTAATTAAGCTAATTGTTAAGATACTAATAAAGCTAATTGTTAAGATACTAATAAGATACTAATAAAGCTAATCGTTAAGATACTAATAATAATTATCTAATAAGACAATAATTAAACTAATTAATTAAAGAAACGCATGTGCTGTTGATTATAAAACTGGTCTAAGTCAGAAATGAAGGAAAACCGTTATTTTATCAATTCAATCGCACAAAAATGAGCTGGATCGTGAAAAATGAAAAAAAAAGATAAATTTTCAAAAAGATTTCTGACTTGGATCACTTTCATAATCACCTGCTCATATTGGGGAAGTATCACAGAATAAGACTGTGTGCATAATTTCGTAATTACATGTAATATCATTATAAATATTTAATTATAAATGATTATAAATGAACTTCAAGGATTATTACAAAGTCAGCAGAAGTCTCTACGATTTGCTAGCTTGTCGAAGGGCCTCTGTCATGCACATTATATACGTCGCCATTAAATAATCGTTGATGCTACGCCGTATAGTCCAACCTTGATAGAACCCTTCGGGTGATAGCCCCCAGTTCGCCAAAAGCAAAGGATAATTCGCTATCACAGCGTAATTGTTGCCTACTACGTATCTGAAAAATTCATACATGCCTCGATGAGTGTGCGACCGATTTCCCATCGAAAGGTAACATTTTGTCTTACGCGAAATATCCGCCAATAGCCACCCAAAGGATAATATTAAGTCGCGCTTCGTACGATTTCTTCAACCGGGTACGAAGATCGTGGAAACTCAACATTTCGATCTCCTGAAATCGACGTTAAAAGATTCAAACTGATTTAAATCAAAGTAAAATCATGGAAATCTCATGGAATGGAATTTTGTGACATATTTAACTCTCGATTATTGTTCTGAATTGAAACGAGCCGAAGCTTGACTGGAGAAAAGTATTTTTAAGCCGTGACGTTACTTTATTCGTTGATTTCTAATCGTCAGAATATATTCTACGGTATCCAAACTATATTTTAAAGCTTTTTCTAATATAACGTTACAGCTGCTTTTTAAGAAGCAACTTAACACTAGGTTTATGGACATTTTTTGTATATCTACTTCTAATATTTATATATTAAGGATTAGGTATACGTAAAAATAGAATTTGAAATTGCAGAACTCAGAGGGAAATAGATTTGGGTATAATTGCATCGCTCCACCAATAAAACTTAGCAAAAGTTGTTGGAAATAATAGTAATTATTTTTGCAAATTTTACTCACTAAATCCAAAACCTGTCAAATTGACGGGTCCCGTAAACATAGTGTTAAGATCGAAGGTTAATAAAATTCTGTCATTCTACATTTCAGATTAACACGTTTACCGCCACGGTTTGCATGATTCGTTCTGAGGAAAAAATTTTCACTGATGGAAGTTCATTATTCATTCAAAAGTACCGATATATCGTAAAATAGTTCGAGCTTAGTTTAATTTCGTTTAATTTAATCAATTTTATTTTTATTAACGGCATTCCAGTCATCGATGACCATCACGGAAACGAATTCTGGTCATGGTTTGGTCGAGTTCATTGCTCCCAAAATAAATAAACAGAAGAATAAATAAAATATTTCCGTTTTGAAGTCTAAAATTATTCAGACTTCTTACTTCTGATTTTGTAATTTCGCTAGGAATTACGAGTACCTCTGCGGATGACTGTGACACGATCGCGTTCAATTTCACTATGTCTATAATCGATAAGCCAGTGACAACGCAGACACCGAGGATGTAATGTCCGTGGTAGGAGTACAATGCATAAATTAGTCCAGCCATGCTCAGGGTGGCCAGGCCCTCGTCCAGTACATTGAACCTCCTTTTATTCTTCTCCTCCGTGATGTCCATCAGGAATGGATCAAACACTGACGAATAAAAGTCAATTTATATTATCCGTTCAAACACGTTCCGTGTCCAACGGGATAGAACAGAAAGAAGAAACGAACTATTAGTTGTACAAGTTAATTTCAGTGTTTCTTTTTTTGCAGATTCAGAGTTTATTTAAATTTTTATGCCAAAAGGTTAATGGATGAAGTAACCTCCCTCACTTTCTATAACCTTTGTCCATCTTTCGGATAACGGATGCCTAATTTGTAGAAACTAGGCTGTTTCATTTCGATGAACTCATCTAAAAGTGATTGCAATTCTTCATCCTTGAATCGTTGTTGTTGTCCAGGTCGTTTTTTTTTTTTATTCTGGAGATCGAAATTTCTTTCCGGGAACCTTCGGTGTCTGTATTTGAAGGTGAAATGGGATTAACTAAAGTGCGAAGAGCACAAAATGACGAATGTGCTCTTTGCTGCACGCCATCGTTTAAACTATTGTTTACGTAGATTATGTCGACCGAATCTAGCAGTCTTCTAATGTTTTGGAAAGCTAGGAGGTGTCTACGCTATAAGACTCCGAAAATACCGTTACGATATTCATATTGTAAATAGCCTTTATCATCATCGAAAGATGAAAGACTAAAATTAACTTGTTCACCTAATACATCTTTCTTCGTTTCATCAACTGGATTGTGTTGAATACAGAACATGTTTGAACAGAAAATAATATAAATTCATCTTAAAGCTGAGACCACACAGACATTTTTCATTATATGTTGCATTAGACAGTATTACGCTACGTGTGAAAGTGATTTAACCCTTTCGCTTTGAGCGCCATATATATTGGGCAACTTGTAACTATATAAATACCTAAAAATATGTAAACTGTGATTGGTCTAATGTTATTAGAATAATTAATATAATGTTGTATAAATCTTTTCATATTAAAAATGTAAACTATACTTGTTATATTAGAGCAACGATTGTTTTATCAATCAGAGTTGTTATTTAACACTTTGAAAAACGTATACACAAATTCCAACCCGCACTGTGCACATTTGCGGTGTATGCTTTCGTTCAGTGCATTTCAGTGGACTGGACAGCCAAAGCGAAAGGGTTGAAGGTGAAAAAGAATGAAAAACGTAATTTTTAAGTAGACACCACAAAATTTAATCCATAGTGATTTCCCATTGCCAATGCTCGTAGAATGTAATCTGCAATAAAGCGTACGAAACGCGAGAGATTTGGAAAGAGGGATTTAACCCTTTCGCCCCGAAATATAAATATTGATCCAATAATAATCAAAGTATGCCTATCATGTTAGATTGATTATAAATTACACGTTTTCACACGCACGTAATTTTCAAATCATGCTGGTACACATATGTACCATTGGAAACGAAAGGGTTAAAAAACATCTATGTAGTCTGAGCCTAAAGGTTACTAGGTTCCTGGTTTCATGGAAATGGCGTGGTCTCGCTAACCGTACTCCTTGACGAAGAGTTTGTACACGAGAATGATCAACGATCGAGAGCCGATCATCGCGATACCAACACAGGCAAACGTGAAGTGCGCCAATAATCGGGAGTACTGCGTGTACGAGTGCTTGATCAGGATGTAAATGGACGATCCGCATGTTAGTAGTAAATTGGTGCACGAAAAGATGGAGTCCAATATCATAGCATCGTTTTCGATGGATGAATCAGGCACAAATTTTAATTGTCATCAATTTTAACCCCACGTCAACGAATTTTTAACCTTGTTTGAGATCTAGGATCAAAAACTTTGGGTGGCCGATAACTAGCATTAATTAAATGAAATCACCGAAGCAATTATACGTTAGATAGCACTAAGTTGGCGCCAGGTTCCTCAAATATCAATGTCTCATTATTATCGCTGACATAGAAATTCGTTTCATTTCAAGTAAATGTTAGTCTCCGTTTCATGCAACTCTTCATTAATCTGAACTGCGTGAAGGAATGAATTAATACGATTTTCGATTGAGCAGTGATGGATTTAGAGGGAGGCAATGGGGGTCATCGAAGAGTAATACAATTTTAACGTGAATAATATTGTTAAAGGATTAAGGTGTCGTCACATGTTCGTTAATACAAACATACTTTCCCTCTCGAAAATCTTAGGGCACACATTTTGTTTTGGTAAATGGCACAAGTCATCAATATCGAATTAATAATAAGTTTATCTTTGAATGAAAGTTCACAAAAATATTAACATAGTTATGTTTAGGTTTTTTGCGATTAAGGAATAATTATAAAAAAAAGCACAATAAAACTTGTGACGAATAAAATTTATTAACAAGCTTTCTAAGAAAATGAAACACCCTACTTAATTTTAAAGTTTTTTTAAGCCAACCTAAAATCTTCCAAAACAAAAAATTGGGGTTGCATCGAAAAATTCTGTTCCTTGATTTTAATAAATTTATTCTTCAACATGTTAATACTGTTTAACCACCTTTAACGATCACCTGACTTTTTCTGTGTTCAAGGCAACCAACAAGCACCCTAAAACGTTTGCAAGCCTTTTGAAACCGCCCCTGCGTTCGAATAAAGTTCGTTCCTTCCTTCACTGATAAAGCAGTGGCACGCGATATTCGCTCGATGATATATCGATACGTCGATTGAAGCCAACTTGCTCGCAACTCGAAAGCAATCGATGGCCAGTGCGACCGAATTGGATCAAGACGAGCTACGTTCGCGTGAAAGTTCGTTTGACGCGATGATTCGGGACAGGATTGATAAGCATGCGTTAGAAAAGTGCGAGAATACCAATGAACGTGCGTGATATGACGCTATGCAAAGTATATTTCTCATTGTGATCTGTAAGTTGACTGCGATGTACATGGTAATAGCAGCAGAGAACGTTCGTGCGACTGTCAACATCACTGAGAACCTTGATAACCGTCCAGTTTACAGTAACAGTAGCAATAAGGCTGAAATGGAAGATAACGCTGTAAGTACCAATCGCATCGTGCCAATCCAAAAGCATTGCCATTGATTGTTGGCCCGAGAAAACATAACCGTCAACGTCATAACCAATTTGGCAATTGCTGTTGAGGATTAGCGATTAATAAGCCGTTGTTTACTTCGTTATCGTCACTAAGTAATGTTGTGTATTATAGAATGTTAATTTTTATACTACGGAAACAGCGAACAAATTGCGACAAGGTGTATTAGCAAATAACGAGCAATTAAGTTCGCGTCGTGCAGGATGCACCGACCTGTCGGCGATCTTCGAACAATGGCGGAGAAACACGATTGTACAGAACAATAGCGGTTCAGTGGAGAATAAATTTTTTCGGATGTCTAGAAACGATTTAGATCTAGTAAATATCGAAGAGGCACGGTACAAACCGAAGTCTGTTCCTATGAGGAATCATGAAGTCAGTTATCCTTATCCTTTCACAGATTATATTCATCCTCGGTTTTGCGCCGATTTTTCATCCATAAGTACTTATAGCCAGCCGTGCCATAGGCTCGTCAGGAATCTGAAGTCGATTACGGTTAATTACGAATCGAATTTAAGGCACGACCGTAGGAAATCGAAAAGGGCGAAGAGGTCGTCGAAACGGTTATTTCGCCGCAAACGAAGAAAATCGAATCACACTTCTTTGTTCAATGAAAAGTTCAAGCTACGAAATCCGTGGAATAAAACGTTATTATTACCAAAACTGATAGAGGTATCGCACACGGAACAGAGTATCGGGAGGGAAACGTTAAAGTCTACGAATCAAAGTTTAAATTTGCATCGAATATTAAGGTTAAATTTAGCTCCTAAGAAAACAACTGGTTTCGTTAAAAAGAGGAGAAAAAGAAACATTAGACTCAGAAGAAATGTACATGACAACAACACAAATACTCATAACAGGGAAATGACAGCATTCGTGAACATGTATAATTTACTATATACAACCGAAGCACCGAATATTGAGTCCCAATTAACGTATAATACCGAATATCAAAGTGAAATAGATATGTTACAGACTACATTGAGTTGGTCGGAAAGCAGAACAACAACGTTCTCAAGTATATTAGAGCAAATTGGTACAAGTGAAGAAGTTACAGAAGAACCAGAAACATTCTATGATACAGAATATGGGGAAGACAGCAAGCAAGGGTACGACGAATATGCAGAAGAATCCACAGAAGAAGCCGCCAGTTGGTACGAATATGACGAACATCGTGGTACAGTAGCAATAACGGCAATAGTAACAACCATGGCCATTGAACCATATACGAGTACACCCAGCATATCTATCACAAGAAGCACAGCAAGATCAAAAATCACAACGATAGAAATTCCAGCAACTGCACGTTACACCGTGGTTATAACATTACCAACAACTAAAAAGATAGCAGAAACTACAAAAATGGAAATAAGTACAACTGCCATAACGACGACAGTGCCGACCACGTTGGAAATAACAATGGCACCAACAACAGTAGCAAAAACGGCACCAACAACGACTACGAGAACTACAACAGCAAGCCATACCGTAGATACAACATTATCAACAATAACTGTAACGATAGCAGAAACTACAGAACCAGAAAAAAGTACAACAATAACTACCACAATGATAACAGTGCCGACCACGTTGGAAGTAACAACAGCACCAACAACGACGACGAGAATTCCAACAACAGAAAGTCATACCGTAGTTACAACATTACCAACAACAACTGTAACGATAGCAGAAACTACAGAACCGAAAAGCAGTACTACAACTGTCACAACGACGACTATGCCGACCACATTGGAAGTAACAACGATACCAACAACGACGACGAGAATTCCAACAACAGGAAGTTATACCGTAGTTACAACATTACCAACAACAACTGTAATAATAGCAGAAACTACAGAACTGGAAAGTAGTACTACAACAACGACGACAATGCCGACCACGTTGGAAGTAACAACGGCACCATCAACGACAACGAGAATTCCAACAACAGCAAGTCATACCATAGTTACAACATTATCAACAATAACTGTAACGATAGCAGAAACTACAGAACCAGAAAGCAGTACTACAACAACTACCACAACGACGACTATGCCAACCACATTGGAAGTAACAACGATACCAATAACAGTATTGAAAACAGCACCAACAATGACTACGAGAATTCCAACAACAGGAAGTTATACCGTAGTTACAACATTATCAACAATAACTGTAACGATAACAGAAACTACAGAACCAGAAAAAAGTACAACAACTACCACAACGACGACAATGCCGACCACGTTGGAAGTAACAACGGCACCAGCAACGACGACGAGAATTTCAACAACAGCAAGTCATACCGTAGTTACAACATTATCAACAATAGCTGTAACGATAGCAGAAACTACAGAACTGGAAAGCAGTACTACAACAACGACGACAATGCCGACCACGTTGGAAGTAACAACGGCACCATCAACGACAACGAGAATTCCAACAACAGCAAGTCATACCATAGTTACAACATTATCAACAATAACTGTAACGATAGCAGAATCTACAGAATCAGAAAAAAGTACAACAACAACTACCACAACGACGACAGTGCCGACTACGTTGGAAGTAACAATGGCACCAATAACGACAACGGAAATTGCAACTGCAACAGTAACAACTACCACACCGTTAGTGAAAACAACTGAGCCAACAACAACAAAAGCCGCCACAACTAGTACCACAACAATATCACCACAGACAGCAGCGATAATTACAACTCAAAAAAGAACAATTGCAGTTCCACTTCTGACAACACAGCAAGAAATAATAACGACAGAAACAACAGTAATAGAAGTTACCACTGCCATTACAACGATACTCGCACCATCAATGACTACCGAGAAAGTCACAATCACCGAAGTGACGACCGCTACGCCGTTTCTGGAAACAACGGAAGAACCAACAATCTCGGAATTCATTACCACAGCAATGTTATTAACTAGGACAGCAGAGATTACAACTATGACAGTGTTACCAACGACAACAACAGTAGAGACCTCAACTGAAAAAAGAACAACTGCTACATCACCACCGATAACACCGCCAGAAATATCTGCGTTAAAGGTCACTACAACAGCAATACCATCGATCGCTACTATGTCGCTGCCGAAAACAACGACAACAGAGGCCATTAAAAATAGTACTATTACAATGTTACCAACGAGGGCTACAGCAAAACTCATAACAGAAATAAGGACAACAGTTGTTCCGCTTCCCGTAACACTGACAGAAACAGCTACAAGAAAAATCACCATTGTCACTTTAACAACAATAGCACCATCAACAACCACCGAGAAAATTACCATTTTAGGAGTGACGAACACTACGTTATCTTCTGAAACAAAGACGGAACCAACAACAATGGAGGCGACCCTAAGTAGCACTACGACTCTATCATCAACAAGCTCTAGTGTAGCGATCAGAACAGAAGAGAGTACATTCACCATTTCATTTCTCTCAACGCTGCCCAAAGCTACTATAACAGTTGCACCAACAACAACAGCTGTGAAAATCAGTACTACAGAAGCGACGACCGCCACATCGTTGAGGAAAACAACCAGAAAGTCAACAATGAAAGAGGCAATCATAACTAGCACTGTAACAGTATCTCCAACGCCAATCCTAGCACAGAATGTAACAGAAAAAAGAAAAACTGCCGCTGGGCTTCCCGTAACAGAGATCACTACTGTTGCTCCAACGATAGTACTACCGCCAACAACGACCGTGGAAATCACGACTACAGAAATGGCGACTATTACGCCGTTTCTTGAAACAACGACGGAATCACCGATAACCGTAACGATCACAAGTATTACGACAGAGCTATCAACGATGATAATTGTAACGACTACAACCGAAGAAACAACAACTATAACGCCATTTATCACGATGCTGCCAGAAATAATCACGTCAAAAGTTAGTGCCATTTCTACGACAGCAATGGTACCAATAATATCCACCGTGAAAATCAAAACGGCAGAAATGTCCACCACAACACCAGTGCCTGAAATAACGACAAGATCTACAACAATAAAGGCTAAAACAACTAGCATTAAAACAATATCACCAACGACTATCACAGTGGAGATTACATCCGAAGAAAGGAAAACCTTTATTCCGATTATTGCCACACCTCTTGAAACAACTCCCAGTGAGATCACCATTGTAACTCACACAACTGTAATACAACCAACATCCACAGTACAGATCAGAACCGCAGAAATAACACACACTATGCCGCTACCTGAAACGACAGAATCCACAATAACGGAGATCGTAACAACCAGTACTATGACAACGTCAGCAGTCATGTCTACAATGGAGACCACAACTGAAGAGAGAATAACTTCTATTTCACCCAGCATAACATTGTTGGAAACAACAACACCAGAAGTTAGAACCATAACTACAACAACAATGATTGAACAAACGACTACAACGGAAATCAAAACTGCAAAGGCGACTAACGTTACAATGATGGCGGAAACAACGAAGGAATCACCAACAATGGGCTTCATCGTAACTAGTACTATAGCAACATCACCAATGATGGCCACAACGAAGATTGCAACTGAAGAATGGACAACTATGGCTCCGCTTCCCGAAATTTCAGAAACAACCACGGTAGAATTCATCACTATCACTTCAACAACAGTGAAAATTTCCACTGCGGCAGCGGTGACCAGTACGACATTTCCAGAATCAACGTTGGAATCGACAACCATAGAGGCTATCACAACTAGAACAACAGCTGCGTTATTATCGATGGCAACGGAAGAGATCACAACGCAAGAAGTGGCAACTACTACACCAGTTTCTATAACACCTCCGGAAACATTTACGGCAAAGGGAACTACTGTCATTGAAACAGCAATAATACCGTCAAAAACAACGACAGAAACCACAACTGTGGCTGTGACGAACTTCACACTGTCATCTAAAACATCGACGGAATCAACAGCAACGAAAGTACATGCAATTACTACTACGCCAATGCTATCAACGTCGTTCAGTACTACATTAGTATCCGAAACAACAGTTCATATGGAAATAACAACTAAAGAAGAAACACCTTTTACCGCCGTTTCGGTAACTCCTTCAGAAACAATATTGACACAAGAAGTACCATCAACAACCATCATCAAAATCACTACAGCGGAGACTATGAGCACAACACCACTGCTCGAAACTTCGACGCATTCAACAATAACGGAGCAGATTTCAACAAGTACTACCTTAGCGTCACCAACAACGACCTTTGTAAAAATCACAACCGAAGCGGCGATAACTACTATTGAAATTTTTGTAGCATCTTCCGAAACAACAGGTGTACCGTTAACAACGATCATAGAAGAAACAACAGCGGAGATGTTGACCACAACACAATTGCCTGCAACATCCACAGAATCAATGACATCAGAAGTTACCGCAGTTGGTACAACAACTGCTACATCCACGACATTTCTTGCAAAAACCTCGACAGAAGAGAGGACTACTGCAGCAGTTCCTGAACAACCTTCAGAAATAACAACAGCAGCAGGAGTACCTTCAATAACCACAGTCGAAACTGCTACTACTGAGCTGAAGACATCAACGACGCTACAGAAAACATCAGCAGTGTTAACAACGATAGGGATAACTTCATCCAGAACAACGACAGCGTCATCAACAGCTGTCTTCGTGAGACCCACAACTGAAGAGGAGACCATTACTACGACAGCACCAGTAACAACCACCATAGAAATCACAACTACAGGAATGATGATCACAACACAGCTACCGGAAACTTCAACGGAATCAACGACAATAGAAGTAATTTCCACCAGCATTACATCAGTGATCCCAACAACTGTATCCGAGAAAATCGCAGCTGAAGAGGTGACAATTACTGCTGCAGTTTCCGAAACACCTTCAGAAACAATTACAACAGGCTTACCACCATCAACCACCGTCGGAATCATTACTACACAGGAGCTGACAACAACACTGTTGCCTAAAACTTCGACAGAATCTACAATTATGGTGGTCTCAACTAGTATTATCACTGTGACATCCACAACAGCCTCTGTGGGTACCACTACCGAAGAGATGTTAACTACAACTGCTCTTTCCGTAACACCTTCCGAAACTACTACGACAGAGTTACCATCTTCAACAACAGTTGAAACCACTACGGCTGGGATGACTGCAACGCAATTGCCAGAAACGTCGATGGAGTTAACAACAACAGAGGTAACCTCAACCATCACAACTACGGTGACACCAACAGTCCTCCTTGCGAAAGCCACAACTAAGGAGGTTACTACTCCAACTACTCTAGTTCGAGTAACAGTGTCAGAAACAGCAGCGACAACGGAGTTACCATCAACGACTACCATTGAAAGTACTACTAGTATACCCTCGACCACCACCCCGTTACCAGAAACATCGATAGAATCAACAACTATAGTTGTCTCAACCAGTACTATGACTGTTACATCCACAACTGCCTCTGTGGGTACCACTACCGAAGAGGTGTTAACTACAACTGCTCTTTCCGTAACACCTTCCGAAACTACTACGACAGAGTTCCTACTTTCAGCCACCGTTGAAATCGCAACAGAGATAACCACAAGACTGTTGCCAGAAACGTCGATGGAGTTAACAACAACAGAGGTACCCTCAACCATCACAACTACGGTGACACCAACAGTCTTCCTTGCGAAAGCCACAACTAAGGAGGTTACTATTCCAACTATTCCAGTTCGAGTAACAGTGTTAGAAACAGCAGCGACAACGGAGTTACCATCGACGACTACCATCGAAAGTACCACTAGTGTGCGGACAACTACCACTCCGTTTTCTGAAACCCCGACAGAATCGACCACTATGGTGGTCTCAACTAGTACTATCACAGTTACATTCACTACTGCCTCTGTGGCTACCACTACTGCAGAGATGTTAACTACAACAGCCCTTTCCTCAACACCTTCTGAAACAACTACGACACAGTCATTATCGCCAACCACCATCGAAAGCACTACTGGTATACCATCGACCACCACTCAGTTGCCAGAAACATCGGCAGAATCAACTACTATAGTTGTCTTAACTAGTACTATGACGGTTACATCCACAACAGCCTCTGTGGTTACCACAACAGAAGAGGTGTTAACTACTACTGCTCTTTCCGTAACCCCTTCCGAAACAACTACGACAGAGTTACCATCTTCAACCACAGTTGAAACCAGTACAACGGAGATTACGACAACGCCGTTGCCAGAAACGTCGATAGAGTTAACAACCACAGAAGTACCCTCAACCAGCACAGCGAAGGTGTCACCAACAACACTCGTTGCGAAAGTCACAACTAAGGAGGTTACTACTTCAACTACCCCAGTTCGAGTAACGGTGTCAGAAACAGCAGCGACAACGGAGATACCACCGACGACTACCATCGAAAGTACTACTAGTGTGCGAACAACTACCACTCCGTTTTCTGAAACCTCGACAGAATCGACCACTGTGGTGGTCTCAACTAGTACAATCACAGTTACATTCACTACTGCCTCTGTGGGTGCCACCACTGCAGAGATGTTAACTACAAAAGCCCTTTCCTTAACACCTCTGAAACAACTACGACACAGTCATTATCGCCAACCACCATCGAAAGCACTACTGGTATACCATCGACCACACTCAGTTACCAAACATCGACAGAATCAACTACTGTAGTTGTCTCAACTAGTACTATGACGGTTACATCCACTACATCCTCTGTGGGTACCACAACAGAAGAGGTGTTAACTACTACTGCTCTTTCCGTAACTCCTTCCGAAACAGCTACGACAGAGTTACCATCTTCAACCACAGTTGAAACCAGTACAACGGAGATTACGACAATGCCGTGCCAGAAACGTCGATAGAGTTAACACCCACAGAAGTACCCTCAACCATCAAAACTACGGTGACACCAACAGTCCTCCTTGCGAAAGCCACAACTAAGGAGGTTACTACTCCAACTACTCTAGTTCGAGTAACAGTGTCAGAAACAGCAGCGACAACGGAGTTACCATCAACGACTACCATTGAAAGTACTACTAGTATACCCTCGACCACCACCCCGTTACCAGAAACATCGATAGAATCAACAACTATAGTTGTCTCAACCAGTACTATGACTGTTACATCCACAACTGCCTCTGTGGGTACCACTACCGAAGAGGTGTTAACTACAACTGCTCTTTCCGTAACACCTTCCGAAACTACTACGACAGAGTTCCTACTTTCAGCCACCGTTGAAATCGCAACAGAGATAACCACAAGACTGTTGCCAGAAACGTCGATGGAGTTAACAACAACAGAGGTACCCTCAACCATCACAACTACGGTGACACCAACAGTCTTCCTTGCGAAAGCCACAACTAAGGAGGTTACTATTCCAACTATTCCAGTTCGAGTAACAGTGTTAGAAACAGCAGCGACAACGGAGTTACCATCGACGACTACCATCGAAAGTACCACTAGTGTGCGGACAACTACCACTCCGTTTTCTGAAACCCCGACAGAATCGACCACTATGGTGGTCTCAACTAGTACTATCACAGTTACATTCACTACTGCCTCTGTGGCTACCACTACTGCAGAGATGTTAACTACAACAGCCCTTTCCTCAACACCTTCTGAAACAACTACGACACAGTCATTATCGCCAACCACCATCGAAAGCACTACTGGTATACCATCGACCACCACTCAGTTGCCAGAAACATCGGCAGAATCAACTACTATAGTTGTCTTAACTAGTACTATGACGGTTACATCCACAACAGCCTCTGTGGTTACCACAACAGAAGAGGTGTTAACTACTACTGCTCTTTCCGTAACCCCTTCCGAAACAACTACGACAGAGTTACCATCTTCAACCACAGTTGAAACCAGTACAACGGAGATTACGACAACGCCGTTGCCAGAAACGTCGATAGAGTTAACAACCACAGAAGTACCCTCAACCAGCACAACGAAGGTGTCACCAACAACACTCCTTGCGAAAGTCACAACTAAGGAGGTTACTACTCCAACTACTCCAGTTCGAGTAACAGTGTCAGAGACAGTAGCGACAACGGAGTTACCATCGACGACTACCATCGAAAGTACTACTAGTATACCCTCGACCACCACCCCATTACCAGAAACATCAACAGAATCAACTACTATAGTTGTCTCAACTAGTACTATGACGGTTACAACCACTACAGCCTCTGTGGGTACCACAACAGAAGAGGTGTTAACTACTACTGCTCTTTCCGTAACCCCTTCCGAAACAACTACGACAGAGTTACCATCTTCAACCACAGTTGAAACCACTACAACAGAGATTACGACAACGCCGTTGCCAGAAACGTCGATAGAGTTAACAACCACAGAAGTATCCTCAACCAGCACAACGGAGGTGTCACCAACAACACTCCTTGCGAAAGTCACAACTAAGGAGGTTACTACTCCAACTACTCCAGTTCGAGTAACAGTGTCAGAGACAGTAGCGACAACGGAGTTACCATCGACGACTACCATCGAAAGTACTACTAGTATACCCTCGACCACCACCCCATTACCAGAAACATCAACAGAATCAACTACTATAGTTGTCTCAACTAGTACTATGACGGTTACAACCACTACAGCCTCTGTGGGTACCACAACAGAAGAGGTGTTAACTACTACTGCTCTTTCCTTAACCCCTTCCGAAACAGCTACGACAGAGTTACCATCTTCAACCACAGTTGAAACCACTACAACAGAGATTACGACAACGCCGTTGCCAGAAACGTCGATAGAGTTAACAACCACAGAAGTATCCTCAACCAGCACAACGGAGGTGTCACCAACAACACTCCTTGCGAAAGTCACAACTAAGGAGGTTACTACTCCAACTACTCCAGTTCGAGTAACAGTGTCAGAGACAGTAGCGACAACGGAGTTACCACCGACGACTACCATCGAAAGTACAACTAGTATACCCTCGACCACCACCCCGTTACCAGAAACATCGACAGAATCAACTACTGTAGTTGTCTCAACTAGTACTATGACGGTTACATCCACTACAGCCTCTGTGGGTACCACAACAGAAGAGGTGTTAACTACTACTGCTCTTTCCGTAACCCCTTCCGAAACAACTACGACAGAGTTACCATCTTCAACCACAGTTGAAACCAGTACAACGGAGATTACGACAACGCCGTTGCCAGAAACGTCGATAGAGTTAACAACCACAGAAGTATCCTCAACCAGCACAACGGAGGTGTCACCAACAACACTCCTTGCGAAAGTCACAACTAAGGAGGTTACTACTCCAACTACTCCAGTTCGAGTAACAGTGTCAGAGACAGTAGCGACAACGGAGTTACCATCGACGACTACCATCGAAAGTACTACTAGTATACCCTCGACCACCACCCCGTTACCAGAAACATCGATAGAATCAACAACTATAGTTGTCTCAACCAGTACTATGACTGTTACATCCACAACTGCCTCTGTGGGTACCACTACCGAAGAGGTGTTAACTACAACTGCTCTTTCCGTAACACCTTCCGAAACTACTACGACAGAGTTCCTACTTTCAGCCACCGTTGAAATCGCAACAGAGATAACCACAAGACTGTTGCCAGAAACGTCGATGGAGTTAACAACAACAGAGGTACCCTCAACCATCACAACTACGGTGACACCAACAGTCTTCCTTGCGAAAGCCACAACTAAGGAGGTTACTACTCCAACTACTCCAGTTCGAGTAACAGTGTCAGAGACAGTAGCGACAACGGAGTTACCACCGACGACTACCATCGAAAGTACAACTAGTATACCCTCGACCACCACCCCGTTACCAGAAACATCGACAGAATCAACTACTGTAGTTGTCTCAACTAGTACTATGACGGTTACATCCACTACAGCCTCTGTGGGTACCACAACAGAAGAGGTGTTAACTACTACTGCTCTTTCCGTAACCCCTTCCGAAACAACTACGACAGAGTTACCATCTTCAGCCACAGTTGAAACCAGTACAACGGAGATTACGACAACGCCGTTGCCAGAAACGTCGATAGAGTTAACAACCACAGAAGTATCCTCAACCAGCACAACGGAGGTGTCACCAACAACACTCCTTGCGAAAGTCACAACTAAGGAGGTTACTACTCCAACTACTCCAGTTCGAGTAACAGTGTCAGAGATAGTAACGACAACGGAGTTACCATCGACGACTACCATCGAAAGTACTACTAGCATACCCTCGACCACCACCCCGTTACCAGAAACATCAACAGAATCAACTACTATAGTTGTCTCAACTAGTACTATGACGGTTACATCCACTACAGCCTCTGTGGGTACCACAACAGAAGAGGTGTTAACTACTACTGCTCTTTCCTTAACCCCTTCCGAAACAGCTACGACAGAGTTACCATCTTCAACCACAGTTGAAACCACTACAACAGAGATTACGACAACGCCGTTGCCAGAAACGTCGACGGAGTTAACAACAACAGAGGTACCCTCAACCAGCACAACTAAGGTGTCACCAACAACACTCGTTGCGAAAGTCACAACTAAGGAGGTTACTACTCCGACTACTCCAGTTCCTGTAACAATGTCAGAAACAACGGCGACTACGGGGTTACTATCAACGACCACCAGTGAAAGCACTACTGGTGTGTGGACAACAACCATTCCGCTTCCTGAAACCTCAACAGGATTGACCTCTATGGTGGTCTCAACTAGTACTATCGCTGTTACATCCACCACAGCATCTGTGGGTACCACTACTGAAGAGGTGTTAACTACAACTGCTCTTTCAGTAACACCTTCCGAAATAACTACGATAGAGTTACCATCTCCAACCACAGTTGAAACCACTACGGCGGAGATGACAACAAGACCGCTGCCAGAAACGTCGACGGAGTTAACAACTGAGATACCATTCACCAGTACAACCTCGATGTCACCAACGACACACCTTGTGAATGTTACAACTAAGGAGTTTACAACTCCGACTACTCCAGTTCCTGTAACGTCAGAAACAGCAGTAACTACGGGAATACCATCAACGACCACCATCGAAAGTACTACTGGTGTGTGGACAACCACTACCCCGTTACCTGAAACCTTGACAGAATCTACAGCTATGGTGGTCTCAACTAGTACTGTGACGGTTACGTCCACAACTCCCTTTGTCGGTACTACTACTGAAGAGGTCTTAACTTCTACTGTTGTTTCTGTAACACGTTCCTCAATAACTACGGTAACAGAGTTGCCACCATCAACCACAGTTGGGGTCACTACGGTGGGGATGACCATGATATCATCGCCTGAATCTTCGGTGAAATCGTCAACAACAGAAACGATTTTAAGTAGTACCACGTCAGTGCATTCAACCATGGTCCTTGTGGGTGCTACAACTGTAGAGATTTCTAAACCAACTACTCCGATCCCGGTAACTCTGTCAGAAACAGCTACGCCAATGGTCAGTCGCGTTACTACGATGACAGAAGTGCTACCAACTGCCGCAGTTGAAGTTACACTGACAGAAGTGACAACCTCTACGACGTTACCTGAAACAATGACAATATCTACAGCTGTGGAAGTTATTACAGTTAA
This sequence comes from Tetrapedia diversipes, assembly GCA_033822845.1. Taxonomy (NCBI): domain Eukaryota; kingdom Metazoa; phylum Arthropoda; class Insecta; order Hymenoptera; family Apidae; genus Tetrapedia; species Tetrapedia diversipes. The sequence continues at coordinate 585,703 of JAOPTO010001400.1, read as the reverse complement.
TACTACAACAGCGTTGCTAAGGGCATCCACGGTGGAGAGCAGTGCTGAAGTAGAGACAACCACTGCTGTACTTTCCGTGTCACTGCCAGAAATAACTACGACAGGAGTGGCCACTGTTGCTGAAACAACATTAGTGCAACCAACCACCAGCGTGGGAGTCATAACTGCAGAAGTATCAACTTCTACACCGTTGCCTAAAACATGGACGGAGTTAACGACAATGGAGGCCGTCACAACTGTTATTATTACTATATCTTCTGCTTCTATTTTTGAAGAGGAAATTGAAACTACCGGTTTCACACCTGTTGTAATAACACTAACGACGGAATCTACAACAAGTATGGAATTTCTAATAAGTAGCACAGGGATTCCTCCTGTAATTACCTCTGCAACCTTTCCAACTCTTGTGGCAACAACTATAACTCTTAGTGAAACTGTTATGCCTACCACCGAAGTAATTACTGGTACATTAGTAACTGAATCTTCCACACATTTTCAGTTCTTGAAAGGATTGTTTCTGAGTCTATAATTGAATTTACAGTTCTCACATCCACGGAATTTACTACTGAGTTTCTAATTACATCGGAGTCACCATCGTTAACGACACTAACTGTGTCTGAAATTAGTATTGTTGAGATCACTACAGAAAGTGTTACTCCAGTTGTAGAACTACCTTTAACCACCGAAACGATGTTTGAATTAACAACAGAGTCTTTGCCTATTGTTACGACTGAGATGTACTTATCGCCATCTACAACAGTTTTTACTTTACCTCCATTATCCACCATGTCAGAAGAAATGACAGTGTTCACTACGACTGAAATAGTGAGTAGAAGAAAAATTTTTGTGTTTCTTCAGTGGTACTCTAAATAAAAATTTTGTGACGAAAAGATTAAAATATATATAAATCTTTTCATGTAACTGAAATTATAACATCGGTTTATGTAAACAATTTTGAACTTTTATTGCAGATTAGAACAATAGAAACATTGGAATTAACAACACCATCTATAACAACATTACCAGTAACTGAATATATTGCTATAACCGAAACATACCGAGATATAGAATATGAGGAGGAATATAAAGAAGCGTATGAAGAAGAGGAAGAGGAGGAGGAGACTGAGGAGCCGAAATGGTACGAGTATAAAGAAATACTTACTACTACACCTATAGTGGAAAGGACCACAACGTTAAGACCCACAGCATTTACTCCTATAACTTGGTATAAGGTTACGACAATACCAATTATAAAAACTACTCGAACAACAACGTCCACAACAATAAGTACAACGAAGTCAACGTTAACAACTACAGAATCTACTACAAGGATGGAAATTACGTCTACAGAGGTACCTACAACTGAAAGTACCACAATAGAAAGCACATCGCCTACCACTGAAATTACTACAACTGAAAGTACCACAATCGAAAGCACATCGCCTACCACTGAAATTACTACAACTGAAAGCACCACAATCGAAAGCACATCTCCCACCACTGAAATTACTACAACTGAAAGTACCACAATCGAAAGCACATCTCCCACCACTGAAATTACTACAACTGAAAGTACCACAATCGAAAGCACGTCTCCCACCACTAAAATTACTACAACTGAAAGTACCACAATCGAAAGCACATCTCCCACCACTGAAATTACTACAACTGAAAGTACCACAATCGAAAGCACATCGCCCACCACTGAAATTACTACAACTGAAAGTACCACAATCGAAAGCACATCTCCCACCACTGAAATTACTACAACTGAAAGTACCACAATCGAAAGCACATCTCCCACCACCTACAACCACAATCGAAAGTACATTACTACAACTGAAAGTACCACAATCGAAAGTACATCTCCCACCACTAAAATTGCTACAACTGAAAGTACCACAATAGAAAGCACATCGCCTACCACTAAAATTGCTACAACTGAAAATACCACAATCGAAAGCACATCTCCCACCACTGAAATTACTACAACTGAAAGTACCACAATCGAAAGCACATCGCCTGCTACTGGAAGTACATTGTCTACTACTGAAACTACTACATCGGAAATTATATCTGTCACCAGAAGTACTACGATGAAACTTTCATCAATTACTGCCGAGAGTATTACCAAAGAAATTTCATTAATTACTACTGAAGTCGCTGCTGTAGTAACTACACCGAGTTCTATCGAAACCATCACTGTTACTGAAATATCAGCAATTACCACTGAAAGTACTACTGTAGAAATTGTTATCATGGAAAGTACCATAGAGACTCCACTAATCATTGTAACCACATTATCTACAATCGAAGTTACTCCGGCTACTACAAGAGCAACGCCTACCGAAGTAACAGTTGAAACCAGCGAAGTAACAGGTAGTGAGGTATCTGTTATAACTAATATGACTACACATATTCCTCCAACTGAAATAATAAGAACAACTACTGAAACACCATCTGTTACTAGTGGAACATCAGAACTTATTACAACAGAATTTACTACAATTACTACAACAACGGGAAAAGTAGAAACAACTGTATCTTTAAAAACAGAAACTGCATCGAGATTACCCACTATTGAAATTATAAATATAACTACTATAGTACCAGCTATAACGACAGAATCTACAACCGAGAGTGCAATTGTCCCCACGGAAACGACAGAAGTGACCACAATGGTATCTATTGCTGAAATTACAACTTCAACTACAGAAACCGAGTTTACAACGAAGTTCGTTACAACAAAAGTGATACCAGTTAACGAAACTGTAGAAATAACTAAGATAATAACCCCGTCTACGCAAGTAATAACATCGTTTATTCCTTCAACTGCAACCACAATACTAACCACGGAAGCTACCTTTGCTACGGTTGCAACAACTATATCTACAATTGAAACTACAACTTCAGTAACGGAAGAAGTATCAATTACCATAACAACTGAAGCTTCTGTATCTGCCGAAGTAGAATCTACTTCCTATAAAACTGAAGTGATAAACAGAACTGCAGAAGTACTGCTTACTACCACCGAGAGGCTAGAAGTCACAACAACGTCCATAACTGCAACAACGAAGGTAGTACCGATTACGGTCGTAAGAGAAACAACTGAATCCACCAAAATAGAAACCACTCCCTATGTAATTGAAGTTACGAATAAAACTATAGAAACACCTTCTATTACCATGTCGGCATTAGAGGTCACAACCAGATCAACAACTTTAACCACTGAAACAGCACCGCTGACAGTAACAACGGAAACAACCGAATTAATCGAAACGGAAACCACTCCCTATATACTTGAAGTTACAAATAAGACAGTAGAAACTCCATCCACTATTATTACTACAACGTTTGAGGTCACTCCTACATTAACAACTGTAACAACAGAGATAGTACCTGTTACTATAACATCTAAAATAACAGAAACAACCACATCCGTCAGAACAGAAATCATTTCCCCTATATCTGAAGTCACGAATAAAACTCTAGAAACGCCATTTGTTACTACGGCGATCTTGGAAATCACAACCACAAAAACAAGTTTAACAACTGAAACAATACCACCTTCAGTAACAACGGAAACAACCGAATCCGTTAAAATAGAAACTACTGCCTACGTCATTGAAGTTACAAATGAAACCGTAGAAACACCATTTGTTACTGCGGCGACATTTGAAATAATAACCAAATCAACGATTTTAACAACAGAGATAGTACCTGTTACTATAACAACGGCATCCGTTGAAACAGAAATCACTCCCTATGTAGTCGAAGTTACAAACAAAACTATAGAAACAGCATCTACTACTATGACTGCGACATTTGAGGTCACAACTATATCAACAACTGTAACAACAGAGGCAGTATCTGTTATTATAACGACTGGAGTAACAGAAACAACCACATCTGTCGAAACAGAAATAACTTCTACTATATCTGAAACTACAAATAAAACTGTAGAGACACCACATATTACTACGGCGACATTGGAAATCACAACCAAATCAACAACTTTAACAATTGAAACAGCACCGCTGACAGTAACAACGGAAACAACCGAATTAGTTGAAACGAAAACAACTCCCTATATACTTGAAGTTACAAATAAAACTGTAGAAACTCCATCCACTATTATTACTGCAACGTTTGCGATCACCCCTACATCAACAACTGTAACAACAGAAATAGTACCGGTTGCTGTAACAATAGAAACAACTGCATCTACTGAGATAGAAACCACATCATATATTCTTGAACATACAAATGCAACTATAGAAATTCCGAAGATTACTACGAAAACTACAGGAGTTACAACTACACCGGCAAATTTGACAACAGAGATTGTATCGTTTACGATAAGAACTGAAACAACGGAAAGAACCGTATCTGTGGAAATAGAAACTACTCCATATATCCTTGAAGTTACCAATGTAACTATAGAAACTCCATCTATTACGACTGAGACAGAAATTCCAACTCCATCGACAACTACAACAAAAATAGTACCGATTACTATAGCAACTGAAACAACTTTATCCATTGAGGCAGAAACCATTTCGCATACAATTGAAGTCACAAACATAACCATAGAAACTCCATCTGTCTTTACGGAAACATCAAAAGTCATCAGTACATCAACACCAGAAGTAGTTCCAGCTAACATAACCGTTGAGACAACAATAACAACTATATCCGTTGAAATAGAAACTACTCCCAGTGTTGTTAAAATTGCAAACATAACGATAGAAACTCCATTTATTACAACTGAAATGTTGAAAACCATACCTGAAACTGTACCGTTGACAACAGGGACAATACCAATTAGCAGAACAACCGAAACAACTATATCCATCGAAACAGAAACAACTCCATATATACTTGAAGTTACTAACATAACTGTAGAAACTCCTCTTGTTGCTACTGAAATTCCGAAATACACAACTACATATATAACTGCAACCACAGAAACACTACCAGTTAACGTAAGTACAGAAATAACCGAAACAACATTGTCTGTTGAAGTTGAAGTTACTTGGCCCATCACTGAAGTAACGAACATAACGACAAAAACTCCATTTATTACAACTGAAATGTTGAAAACCATACCTGAAACTGTACCGTTGACAACAAGGACAATACCAATTAGCAGAACATCCGAAACAACTATATCCATCGAAACAGAAACAACTCCATATATACTTGAAGTTACTAACATAACTGTAGAGACTCCTCTTGTTGCTACTGAAACTCCGAAATACACAACTACATATATAACTGCAACCACAGAAATACTACCAGTTAACGTAACTACAGAAACAACATTGTCTACCGAAGTTGAAGTTACCTGGCCTATCACTGAAGTAAAGAACATAACGACAGGACGTCCATTCATCGTAACTGCAACTCCAGAATATACGACAGCAGTAGAGACAATTGGTGTAACAACTGAAACAACGGAAACAACTGTTTCTCTTAAAGTTGAAATTACAGAGCCTACCATTCAAGTTACGAACATAACCGTGGAAACACCGTCTACTTCCACTGAACTTCCAGAAATTACAACAGAGTTTATAATTACAACTACAGAGTTAGCACCAATTAACGTAACCACAGAGACCGCTGAAACAATTATTGAATTAGAAGTTACTTCGCCTGTTATAGAAGTTACAAATATAACTTCAGAAGCTCCATACATCGCTACTGAAATGTCAGTAGTTACAACTACACTTACACCCAGTATAGAAACAACCATATCCATCGAGATAGAAACTAGTCCACATATTCTTGAAATTACAAATGTCACCATAGAAACTCCATTTGTTACCACTGAAACTTCGATAGTTACAACTGCACTTACGCCCAGTACAGAAACAACCATATCCCTCGAGATAGAAACCAGTCCACATATTCCTGAAATTACAAATGTAACTATAGAAACTCCATTTGTTACCACTGAAACTTCGATAGTTACAACTGAACTTACACCCAGTATAGAAACAACCATCTCCATCGAGATAGAAACCAGCCCACATATTCTTGAAATTACAAATTTAACCATAGAAACTCCATTTGTTACCACTGAAACTTCGATAGTTACAACTGAATTTACACACAGTACAGAAACAACCATATCCATCGAGATAGAAACCACTCCCTATATTCTTGAAGTTACAAATGTAACCATAGAAACACCATTTATTACAACTGAAACTTCGATAGTTACAACTGAATTTACACCTAGTACAGAAACAACCATATCCCTCGAGATAGAAACCACTCCCTATATTCTTGAAGTTACAAATGTAACCATAGAAACACCATTTATTACAACTGAAACTTCGATAGTTACAACTGAATTTACACCTAGTACAGAAACAACCATATCCCTCGAGATTGAAACCACTCCCTATGTTCTTGAAATTACAAATGTAACTATAGAAACTCCATTTGTTACTACTGAAACTTCGATAGTTACTACTGAACTTACACCCAGTACAGAAATAACCATATCCCTCGAGATTGAAACCACTCCCTATGTTCTTGAAATTACAAATTTAACCATAGAAACTCCATTTGTTACCACTGAAACTTCGATAGTTACTACTGAACTTACACCCAGTACAGAAACAACCATATCCCTCGAGATAGAAACCACTCCTTATGTTCTTGAAATTACAAATGTAACTATAGAAACTCCATTTGTTACTACTGAACTTACACCCAGTATAGAAACAACCATCTCCATCAAGATAGAAACCAGCCCACATATTCTTGAAATTACAAATGTAACCATAGAAACTCCATTTGTTACCACTGAAACTTCAATAGTTACAACTGAATTTACACCTAGTACAGAAACAACCATATCCCTCGAGATAGAAACCACTCCTTATGTTCTTGAAATTACAAATGTAACTATAGAAACTCCATTTGTTACTACTGAACTTACACCCAGTATAGAAACAACCATCTCCATCAAGATAGAAACCAGCCCACATATTCTTGAAATTACAAATGTAACCATAGAAACTCCATTTGTTACCACTGAAACTTCAATAGTTACAATTGAACTTACACCTAGTACAGAAACAACCATATCCCTCGAGATAGAAACCACTCCTTATGTTTTTGAAATTACAAATGTAACGATAGAAACCTTATTTGTTACTACTGAAACTTTGATAATTACAACTGAATTTACACCCAGTACAGAAGCAACTATATCCCTCGGGATAGAAACCACTTCCTATATTCTTGAAGTTACAAATATAACCATAGAAACTCCATCTGTTACGACTGAAACATTAGAATTTACAACCATAGAAATAGAAACGATTCCAGTTAATATGACCAGTGAAACAATTGAAACTATGGCTACCGAGATTGAAACCACTTCGATTTCCACTGAGAGTACAATGATAACTATAGAAATAACAGCTGTTACTACTGAAACACTAGAATCCACAACTGAGCTTGTGACCACAGAAGCTATATCGATTAATGTAACTACTAAAGAAACGGAAATGACAAGCACTGTTAGTGAAACAATAACGGTCCCCTCTGCTACAACTGAAGAACTCACCACGATAATTTCAGTAGTCACTTTTGAGAACGAAACTGTAACCCCAAAATTAAAACTGCTGACATCTACCATATTTCCTCCAACATACTTGACAACGCTGCTTACAAGTTCTACGATGTTCGAAACCACCGAGTCCGTTTATATTACAACACCCACAATACTGCCTACTAATTTTACGGAGGAAACTGAAGCGACCATCGAATACGAAGAAGAATTCACCGAAGCTTACGAAGAGTACGAAGAGGAAGTCACCTCTGAAGAACATCCGGTGTATTACGAATACGAAGAACCGAAAGAGACCACCGAAACAACACTTACCACATTGTCTGTTACGGTCGTAGAATATCCAATTACAACAGAGAATATTACTATTGCTGGAACAAGCGGATCGCCTATAATTTTAGTAACCACAGAAATGCCAACACCGACAACAACATTTTTGGAAGCAAACGTTACTACCTTGATTCCTGTGACAGAAAGTGTTACCACTCCTGTTGAAGCAACTTCAAAACTCACAACTGAGACGACAGAATCGATTGCGGTGAGCACCGAAGCAACCGAATACACGACATTGTCAACTATTCCAGTTGCTATGGAAAACATAACGGAAACCGTGGAACCGACCGTGGTCACACCATCGAATATTTCGTTAACCGAAACAACCGTTGAAACGGAATCCACAACGACTTCGCTTCATCTTGAGGTGACAACGACTACAACACTTAGCTCTGCAGAGATCATTGTTGCAACCAGTCCAATAATCACGACCACCGAAGAGGAGGCAGAGACGATGTACTACTACGAAAAAGAGTATACGGAAGAGTACGAGGAAGAAGAGGAGGATACCGAGTCAGCTTCTCCGGAATGGCACTACTACGAAGAAGAAACTGTCGAGTCTATTGCACCGTTTGGCGAAACAACCACGAAACAAGTAATTCCAGTGGAGGTCACAACAGTCCCCGTGTCTTTTCCCGAAATTGTGACCACGATTGCGAGCTCCTCTCACACGGCAGAAACAGAAACAACCTTAACAGAAACAACTTTCGCTGTAGTTAATGTTACCACTTCGTTGACCGAGAAAGAAGTAACTTGGTCACCTACTTTGAACGTTACCGAGGTCACGAAAGAAACAACACTGTCCACGACAAGAACCAGGGAAACGGAAGCGACGAGCGAAGAAACAACGTTCGAAACGGAAACGGGAACGACAACAGAAGAAACAACATCGAGAACTGAAACGACAAAGTCCGTAGAAGAAATGATGTTAAATATCACCACTTTGGTATACACTCTACCATCCACCCCTGAATTCACCACCGAATCCCTGCCGCTCGACTACTGGGATCTAAACGTCACGAGAACGGAGGAAGCCGAGTTCGGTTACTTCACGAGGCATCCAGAGGTGTCCAAAATAACCTATCCGGGAACACTGTTCAACGCCACCGAAACGAGCTACGTGTACTTTCCTACCATGCCAAGGTTGACCACCTTCGAGATAAAAGGTACAACGGATAAACAACAGAAGGAGATCCGTCACAAACAGTTGAAGAGCGAACTGTTGAAAAAGATACAGGAATTGGAGGACTTCGAGCGAAAGATTTTGGAAAGAGAGAAAGAGCTAGAAGATCGACAGAAGGACTGGCGGATGGAGAAGATACAACGGATGCAGAATCTGGTGGAGAAACGAAAGAAAATGAGAACCACCCGCGCGACCACCTCCGCTCCGACCACCTCCTCCCCGACCACTGTTTCCAAACAGATTGAACGCGTTACCGAGGAACCACCGTTTTTTCACGGGACAACGCCTACTATGAACGTGACTGCAGCTCCTCCGACAGATTCCTTCGTCGGGACTAGGTCCAGCACCGCGACTACACCCGTGATAACCACGGAGGACCCGGACGAACTGGAGATCAGAGAGCTGGAGAAACAGCTTTACGAGAAAGAGAAGCGTTTGAAGGAGTTAGAGAACAGGTTGCTGGAAAAGGAGAAGCAGTTCCTGAGGGAGCAGGAGCAGTTCGAGAGGAAGCTGCAAGAAATGGAGGAGAAACTGGCCAAGGGGGAGGATATAGAGGATATTTCTTGGACGACGGAGACGCCTTACGAGGGATCGACGCGTTCAACGCCTCCTTACTCGCAGCTGCCACCCACGGAGAGGACAACGTTCGAGATCCGAGAGGTGACCTCGGCCAAGATTACGGAGAGTACTGTCAGCACGATCGTCACCGAACGTGAACACGAGGAGGAGAAGGAGAAGGTGGGAGAGGAAGAGGGGGGCACCACGAAGGTCTGCGTGCACATCCTTAAGGACAGACCACCGATAAAGATAGAGGGTTTGGTGACTGAGAAGGTGTGCCTGCCCTTCGCCCCTACGAAGCAGAAGAAGAAAGAGGAAAGGACAAAGATCAGCGAGTTGCAGCTGGAGAAACACGAGTGGACGGAAGGCGCGTTCACGAGGAAGCACGGCGAACTGCAAACGGAAGTGAACACAGACGAGAACGAGAGAAAAAGGTCGCTGTTCGAGCGGAATCGGTTGAAGCGGAACGTTCGTCGACAAGAAACTGTTGATCCCGCGAACAAGTTTTGCTACAGGGATGAAAGAATAGAGACGCAGATTGGAGAGCCATTCTTGAAATACGGAAATCGCAGCTCGCAATTTACAAGTGGTCTCATGATCACGGAAGCGCTAAGGCCTAGCGAACGTGGTTACGAGAAGAGATACGAAAGGGTTGACAGCAAAAGGTATGTTGGCAACGCATATTTTTGGGTGGTCGCCGAGAATAGTTAAACTGTGGCTATCTGGTGTGTGCTTGGTTAGAAAGTGTGACTGATATCCAAGACGCCACCTGATGACCATTGCCCTGAAGGCACGTAGCCCTTAGTGGTCGAGGAATTGTTTATAGTTAGACTCTGGATTCTTATGCATTTATAGAAAATTTGAACCCGCGAAAATCCACATAATACACATAATCCGTAGGAATGTGCAGAATATCAAAAGATAATTGCAAGTTATGAAATTTAGAAGGTGAAACAAATGTCCATGTAAATTCCATTTCTTTGCATACCGTTGTATAGATTTAAATTTGCATAAAAATCTGTAGTTTATTTATAATGTGCGTGGAAAAGCCTAGGAACGTCAAGTAACTTGACATTGCGTGGCCTAAAAGATAGGACCTACGTTCTGAAGGATCTGGCCACGCAGTGGGGAAGGTTATGTTGATTGACACCACAGCACTTATCTTAGAACCATCCGAACGATCAGTCCACTTATCCAAAGTATATTTTTTTAACAGGTACAGGGTTCGATCTATGTTGCAAGTCGACGAAGATTACGATGACATTGCGACGGAGCAAGACGAAGAGGAGGAGGACGACGTTATGCACGACTACGAGGAGGAAGACGATGTTATGCACGACTATGAGGATCAACTTGAAAGGAATACGAACCAAGATGAAAGCACTTCGGCTTGGATAACGGAGAGCGTAGAAGTTAATTCAGAACCGAGTACAGAAGCGTTCGAAAGTGTTTCGTTGGAGTACTTCGAACCTCACGACACCGAGACGAAGCCGGAGGATGAAACGCGTGATTTTAAAGAGGAAAACATTCAGATGAATCAAATCGAGGAGAAACCGAGTAACGATGACGATGAGAATGGAGAAACTGAAGGTAAAACGAAACGTTGTAATTCAATTCTTTCCTCGGACACAGCAAAGTGTCGGTTATTCGAAACAATAGAAGAAGAAATCCGTCAAGGATAATCGAACTTCCGGTCAATCAATTTAACAAGGAAGTACCACACAATAATTTATGAAATTCTTATGAAATTTTAATGGTACGTTTTTTAAAAAATATTTGACACATTTTTCTGAAAGACAAATTTATTCAAACAGATGTTTCGAGAATCGACATTTTACTTTGAATACCATCACCTTCCCGAGTGAGTGGGTTGCGAGAAAATACCGTTCTCGATAGTGTTGACGTTGATCCTTAATCTGTTTTCTTATTTCCGTATTGAAACAACGTTGACGCAAAGATATTCGATCAAAAAGTTTATCGTTCTTCAGTCGATGAAAAGAGCAGGAGGCCACCCGGACCAGAATGGCCGACGGAAGGTTTGACCGCGTATCAGGTGGGTGGCACCAGGTCGTGGACGCTAGAATATCCAGAACAAGAGGATCAATATTCCCAGAACGAAGAGGAAATGGACGAGGAAATGGACGAGCGACCGTTCAAAGGCACAACATGCTACTACGTTATGATTAGGAACGAAGACGAGCTGGAAAGCCCTGAGGAAGAAGATTACAGCCAGGCGAACGACTTCGCGTCATCGTTAATGACATATATTCCAGAAACAAACAACGACTACTTACACAGACAGAGATAGATAAACGAGTCGATAAAATGAAGTTTCGCGATGCGAAATTCTAATCGGCGTGCAAGAAAGTAATTGAGGATCCAACGTAGTTAGATTTATTTCGGGGAAAATTTATCGACGAAACAACGTTGTTAGATTTATTTAGGGGAAAATTGATCGACGAAACAATGTCGTCAGATTTATTTAGGGGAAAATTGATCGACGAAACAACGTTGTTAGATTTATTTAGGGGAAAATTGATCGACGAAACAATGTCGTCAGATTTATTTAGGGGAAAATTGATCGACGAAACAACGTTGTTAGATTTATTTAGGGGAAAATTCATCAATGAAACAACGTTGTTAGATTTATTTAGGGGAAAATTGATCGACGAAACAACGTTGTTAGATTTATTTAGGGGAAAATTGATCGACGAAACAACGTTGTTAGATTTATTTAGGGGAAAATTGATCGACGAAACAATGTTGTTAGATTTATTTCGGGGAAAATTTATTCGAAGCACCGACAGGCAAGGGAAGCATCACACACAGATAACAGTGACAGATAACACGTGTAATGTTGAAACGTTGTAAAATTTGTACATATGTATATACATGTAAAAGGGTACATTATTAATAAATTCGATTAGAAAATTCATTTTATCCCGGCAGCCGCCTTAACTCGAAATGTTATCGCTGCTCTGTATCTCTCTCTCTCCCCTAATCAATTTGGCTGATTCCTTCACCGCGACCACGTTGACCGCGGTGGTCTCTTTAGCCGGAAATTCAGCGCGGTCGTTAAATTCTCGCTTGACCCGATAACGGGGTTTATCTCGCTCGAAAACCAATTATTTTTAACTAAACCGTAATTCATTACTTGTGAACGCCCGTCACGTGAACGGATGATCGTACAAGATAATGTTCCTTGAGGCTTGACACAGACGGGCGACTTTTTGGCGTTTTGTTGACTCGTTGTCCTCAATTGAAAACACAGTAGAAACACGGTAGAACCCGCCTATATGAATTGATAGCGAGGCGAAATTGTTGAGGTACAGCAGAACAATTACTTCCTCTTATATTAACCCTTTGCACTCGACATTTTTTTTTCATTCATATTACCATATTGTAACTCGAAGCAATTTCAGTGGAAAGATCGTATTCACGTATAAGTAAATGATTTGTGCATTAAAAAAAAAGTGATTGTTGATTATGGATACAAATGTTATAATATATAAAAAAACCTATACACGATTTGTTTTCGTCCCTCTGTTATCAACTGAAAGTGTTATGTGCTGTTTTATCGAAAATTCCCAATCAATTGGTCCACCAACAATTTTTTCAAACGTCAAATTTTCATTATTTATTCTTTTAACAGCAGTGTACAATGCGACTGTCTTTTGTCACCAAGAATGGAATATCCTATACACAATAGTTTTTACGATTTGTCTTCGTCCTTCTGTTATGAACTGAAAGTTATTTGCATTGTCTCCATAGCGGAGTCCTCGAGTTTGAAGACAAATTTTAAATGGCTCTGCTTTGGAGTCCTCGAGTGCAAAGGGTTGAATTTCACGTATTTAACACTAGGTTTACGGGACCCGTCAATTTGACGGATTTCAGACTTCACGAGTAAAATTTGCAACAAAGTTACTATTATTCCTAATAATTTTTATTGACTTTTATCGATGGACTGATACCAGAATACCATAATCTATTTCCCTCTCAGCTCTAGAGCTTCAAATTCTGTATGATGTATACCTATTTTCTAGGATATGTAAATTAAGAATAGATGCACAAGAAATGTCCGTAAATCTAGTGTTAAGTGGATATTAAGAAGATTACCGGTTTATTCAAATATTTGCTTTTACCGTTGAATTTCGTGATTTTTCCAGGTAAAGAGCTATTATTAGATGGCACTCTGTTCGGATAATAGAATATGTACCGAACAAGGGAAAATCGAACGATCGTAGTGGCAGAAAATCGGTCGTCTGCAGCGAAATCTTAAAGTGACGCGGCTTGGTTCTAGATCAACGTTTTCATGGAAAACAATCACTGAAACCGACTTCAAGATAACAACGTGGCAATGACTAATAATAAGACATGCTAATAATTTTATCAAGTAGCTTCGAGTTTCCGCGCGAGCCAGTGTTTCCCAATCTTTTCCGAGGTTCGACCCCCTTTTACAACAGCTGAACGAGCTGCGACCTCTCACCCGTATTGAAGAGCATAATCATAAGGCGAAACAGCATTTAAAAGGAATTGTTTAACTTAATGCTTATGTTAATAACCCTGTAATAAAAAAAAAACTTAATACTTACAGTCGTCTTAACACTTTATCGATCGGAGGTCTATTAATCGGCTTTTACATGCTTGCAATTAGTTTGTAAATTTTGTAATGTTTCCTTACACGAAGAAGTGACTGTTTCGAGCGATATCGTATGAATACTGCAAAGAAATATTAACCCTTTTAATAAATTTTAATAAATAATAAATTTTATCAATTACTATCTGTTACAGAAAGAATTGCACTGCAATTGATCAGGTTGTTTAAGCTAACATTGGTATCGATTAGTTGTTTAGAAGAAACCTGCAGAGAATTATTCGATAGAAAATTAGTATTTAAATAGTCGACGCTATTGTGGATGTGTCTGATATTAACTCTTTGCACGCTAGAAGTGACTCACAGTCGTTCAATAATATTGATTTCAAAGATTTTCAAAGATCGCCAAATTATTTATTAAGATTCGTTCATATTGAACTTCCTTTAGCATAGTTAACCCTTTGCACTCGAGAGTTGATTCTTAGACGTCTAACGATACTAACTACAACAATTTTGTAATTTAAATTATTTACTAAGATTCACCCATATTCAACGTTATTTAGTTCAGTTAAGTGATATACTAAAATTTACTTATATGACTATTCAACCCCTGAGTCTGATTAATAAACAAATTAACTAAAATTTGAAAATTTGCGAAAGTATCAATTGGTGGCTAACAGTCACCTGTATGTATACTATACTATAAAGAGATATTAAATTATCAATTACTAGAAGAAAATCGTTGGTGATCAATTCATTAGCGATGCATTCGCGCAAAAAATGAGGCGAGTGCGTGTGCAATAAGTTACGCGGTCGATAAAGTGTTAATATACTTAACACACTTAACACTATTCCTACCACAACCGGTCAAATGACCGGTTTTATAATTTCGATTAGAATTTCAATGGTTACAATGTAATTGAATCGTCTTTAAGTTTTAGATTTTTGCTCAAGTATACGTATCATACAGTTTTCAATATTCACTTCTTTCTTCATTATTTGTTTTCTGAGAAAAATTTGTAGTCTCTCTTACGTAGGAATGTCGCGATAGGAATAGGTATACGTGAAGTGTCGGTAGGAATAGTGTTAAAGCTCACGACTAGAAGCAACCTCCACAACCCTGAAAGCAAACACTTCGCTCTTCGTGGTCGCGATTCACAGATTGAGGAACACTGCCTCGAACGATGATACGAGGTTCATCAGAAAGTAACAGGAAATAATTACCAATTGTATCTAGAATCCTTCCGTAATTTTCTGAAGTTCCACGGTTTATTTGTATTTCTTACACTTTGCATGGTAACAGTTTTCCTCGTCTGTATGATAAATAGTCAGCGGCTCCTGGAAGTGGACCTCAATATCAGGGATTAATACAATAAGGCGGATGTCGACGGCAGCAGTAGGCGAGACGACGTTGGCTTCGAAAAACAGGATCAGTCGTTCAAAGATCGTCCACGATATTAGTTTAGTGTTGGACAACCAGCTACTGTTGCTCGCGTCAGCGTTCGTTACGAAGAACGAGAATCGAACAGAGGTGGAGATCAACTTCGAAGGCTAGGATTCGTTGAGATGAAGGCATCGTGCTTCGTGGACGAAGATCGCAGATGAACAAGATGAATATTGTGATTATTAACGCTGCAGTTTTCCTGTTACTGGTAAGTGACGCTGCTGAAAACGTTGCACGAGTCAACAATTAAAAGATACAAATAATATTATCTTATTCGTGTCAGATTATTTATAGGACTGTTCGTATAAATTTAAATCTCAAGATTTATTACCATTACTATTAATTAATTATAAGTAATTAATATTACTCCACTCGCGGCTGACTATTTATAAGAATATTTATATGCATAAATTTAAGCTTGATAATTTATCATCTTATTGCAAGTGGCCATTATTTAATAACCTTGGCTCCAATTCTTTCGTTTTTCAAACAATCACGCGTGATAAATTCCTGATTTATCATTCACTTTCGTAGTTCCAATCGAACTTGAGCGCGTTAATGATTTGTCTCATATTTATTGATGTTATCTTAAATTTATTGAAATATTTCTTTCGATCGCTACCGGAAAGTCTTTGCGTTATGAGGAAAACATTTTTGAGATCTTCAATCTCTTTTTTGCTTCCTTACCGAACACCTCGCGTTGAACAAGCGTTGTGTACAGTGAATTCGACTGCAGTCGAATCTTGTGAAGCACAGGTTAATTACAAGGCTAATGTTAGAAACAATCCATTAACAGGGTTGAACTACTTGCAAAACTGAAACTAGCAGCCGCCACTGCTGCCACACTGATCGTAGCTCACCGATTTGCCTCGAAGTCGGAGTCGGTCTTTGATTACAGAGAAGTTTGACCTTTTGAACATCGGCATGATTAGATACCGTCTCGATTAAAAATAATTATTTCATGGTCGTTTCCTTCATCCGCGCGGTGCGAGACGAGAACAGTTTTTGCGTTTGAAAACAATTTTTCAGGAATATTTCGATTGTTTGTGTTTAAACATAATTAGCGTGTCGTTTGAACTAGGCAGGGAATGTTTGAAAATTAATATTTGGTAATGTAAGTGTGATTAAAACAGATCACAGCGATGTTCTTTTAAGTCATCTTACCTACATTTAAATATTTAACCCTAGTTCATTCCTTTCTTCAAATTGGAACGTATACACCACCTTGTTACTTCTTTTTATCTAATAACTTTAAACCAACTCAATTCAGTGTTAATTCAATTACTGTAAATCACATAATGTATACAAAGGGGAATAAAACCTGTTAATAAATAAAAAATAAAAAAAGTAACGAAATAAATAATTTAATATTAATGGTATATAATATATATCAATAGTAATGTATATAATTCAGTTTTGAAAAAAACTGTAGACTTAGATTAATCTGGCTATTACGTGCAGATATATTGTAAACATTATCAATTAAAGCTGTTCCTACGTTTTATTTACATTATTTTCGTAAACAGTGGCGTTCAAGAAAGGAAATTGTCGACGAATTCGATTGAAAAATTTAAAGAGTATTTTACGAAACTACCGTTTATTGTTTGATCGTTAATAACGCAACTGTTTGGTGGGAATTGTTGTTATTAAAATTTTTAAATCATTGAAGATAACATTTCTCTCTAAAATACATATTTCTCCAAAGAAAGTTTGAAAATAAATTTGCATAAAAATGAATGCAAGTTCAATGTTACGCGATGAACGAAGCTAAATTTCCCGACATGATTCTTGATTTAACTCATTTTCTCGAAAGGATCTCAGCCATGCTCAAGACAACGTTCCCGTTAACGGTGACACCGAAGGAAGTTACATCAAGCACAATGTTACAAAGAGGTCACCTTGGATTCTACTCAGAGACATGCCCACGATTCGTAATCCATCTGTAATAGAAACGGAATTCCCTTTCAAATTGAGCAACTTGACCGACTCAATGCAGAGATCTGCGAAAGGCATTTACAACTCAGGTTTGTTACTCGTTCTAACGCTTTGCAATCAGTCATAAGAAAGCATTGTTCGCTTAATCTATTCTCACCTTTCCTTTTTGTGTTTTCTTAGAGATTAAAATAACGAACAGCCAGATTTATTTGCTGAATCATACCAAACCGATGATAAATATAGCTGAAGAGGTACCTCGTTGCGAGGGACAGTCCTTTTGCGAGAATGTTCCGAATTATCCCGAGGAGCTGGCGAACGAGATCATTAGAAACAATCCGCAGCTACTCGAATACGCAAGCGTCAGTATTATTATTATTATTATTATTATCATAGTGGCCTCTCAGAGGATTCTCTCTCTGGCTTGTGACTAGCATGAACGGGTTGCACCAAGTTCATGCCAGTGTTTTTTATTGTAGGAATTTTCTTGCTATTGTCGTTGTGTTGAGGATGACTGCTTTTTGTATGTGTGAGTGTATGTATGTTGGTAGTTGTAATACTTGTAAGTTTTGTATAAATGTTTTTGGGGTGATGTCTGTTGCTGAAATTATGAACGGTAGTATTGTTACTTTTTCTTGGTTCCATATTCTTTTTATTTCCTGTGCAAGTGGGGTGTATTTTTCTTTTTTCTCTATATATTTTGCTTTTATTATTATTATTATTATTATTATTATCATCATTACTATTGTTACTATTTTTTTTTCTCTCTTTTTCGTGGGGGGGGGGGTTCCGCACTGGACGGGACTTTGCCAAGTCCAGCTTGGTTTTTAACTGTTGTAGTTTAGGTGGGTTCTGACTATGCTGCATGTATGTAATATTATCGCTTTTTGTATTTCGCTATGGGTATTTGTGGTTATTTTTAATTGTGTTAGGTGTTTGTAGCGGACGAAAATTTAAGACGACAGGGCAATGTAAAACAATTTTATAGTTCGAAAATGTTGTTTATCTATCGATTTTTATTGTCATTATGGTAGGACACTATTCATTGCTTGGCATAGAATACAAATGTTATTTACACTGTTACTTCTTATTAATTAATTACTTTGTTTATAAAGTTTAACCCTAACCGTTTGTAAAGATTATAGCGGTTAGGTTTCTAAAAATTAATATGTATACTTAATCACTCAATCAGGCAGTTGCTCTGTTGGAGTTTCTGATTTTTCTTTTTCTTCACGCTTCTAATTCTCTTACGAGACACGTAATTGTTTTCTTCGACCATTTATCGATGTCAATGTCGAATAAAAGGAATAAATGAGTTTACTATTAAAAAAGCGATTTTAAGTAAAGGCTATGTTTCACAATTTTTTCACATCATTTTAGGAGGAACATACTGTTGTCCCTCTCTCCACGGTTCCGAAATCCCCTTATCCAGTGGTTCCAAGAACCTATCTCGGGGTTCCGGAAGGCAGGGTTTTCAAAACCTCTAAGTTTCCGGAAACCTCTTACCCCGAGTTTTCGGTACACGAAGCAGAGATTCCCGATTCTGTCGATTTTTCTCCCTCCACCGAGGAGATGTGTGCATCGAATGTAAGTATAATTTTAAAGTTTAGAATCAGTTTCGAAATCACAATCATACTAAATCTCCCACCAATTTCTAATCACTCTGAAATTAATCATTTGCACTCGAAAGGTGACTTTTAGTCACCAAATGATAATTTTGTAAATGTTCAAATCCAAAATGATTCGATTAAATAGTCGCACGAGTAAATTTTAATATATTATTTAACCCTTTGCGCTCGAGAGGTGACGGTTAGCCACCAAATGATAGTTTCGCAAATTTTCAGACTTTACTTGGTTTGTTTACTAGTCGGACTCAGGGTTAAATAGTTATATATATAAATTTTAGTATATCACTTAACCAAACTAAACGATGTATATTATAGGCCAATATTAGCAAATATTTCAAATTTGAAAATTGTTGAAGTTAGTATCATTAGACGACTAACAATCACTTCTCGAGTGCAAAGGGTTAACTAAGCTAAAGGAAGTTCAATATGAACGAATTTCAATAAATAATTTGGCAATCTTTGAAAATCTTTGAAATTAATATTATTGAACGATTGTGAGTCACTTCTAGAGTGCAAAGAGTTAATATCACAGACATCCACAATAGCTTCGACTATTTAAATACTAATTTTCTATCGAATAATTCTTTGCAGGTTCCTTTTAAACAACTAATCGAAACAACTAAAACAACAATTTTTTCTGTAACAGATAGTAATTGATAAAATTTATTAGACTATGTCGTTTTGAACGAATTTGTGTTAAACGATTTCAGGCGAGAACTGTCTTTCTTCATAGCGGGGAGACCATGAGCGGAAAGTGGAAATACATCCTTAACGGAAAAGGCTTTAAACAGGCAGTAACCATAGAAACCTGCGTGTGAGTATTTCGTTGTTTGCGGAAAAGTAGTGGCTGTTTAACCCTCTCCCGGTCCGTTTGTTTCGCACGATAAAATGCCAGCAGCTTCAAGTTGTCTCGCATTAACGTTGTAGAAAAAGGTAAAACGTTTTGGCGCGTGAAACGATACGAAAGTAACAATGAAATTTAATTCACGAAAAAACTGTGCTGCGGCCTTTGAATCATTTTCGACCGACGTGTGTCTCAGTACTATTAAAAAACAGAAGAGATTTCTTAAATTCTGAGAAAAACAAACAAGCTTTATCCTTTTAATTTTACATTATATTTTTCTCTTTATCGAAGAACGTAGCAGAATTGCAAAACACAAGATTATGATGATAAAAGGGTTGACAAGATTAATTTTCTTATTAGAATAGAGGAAGCTATTAGAGAAAGTTATAAGCAGTTATTGATCGAAGATACAGTAGCGGACAAAAGTTTAAGACCAAAGTGTCAGAAAAATTAAATTAACCGATTTGTAAGGAATAGCATGATAAACAAAATTTGCAAATTTTGTGCTAATCAATAAATAACGTTCTACAATAATGACGATAAAAATAAGTATATGGATAATATTTGCATACCATAGAATTATGATTTGCATTTGTCTGTCGTCTTAAGCTTCTGTCAGCTACTGTACACTAAAAAATAAATATATAGTAGCGTTCTACCATAATAACAATAAAAATAGATGTACAGACAATATTTGAAGACCATAAAGCTATGTTCTTAAACTTTTGTCTGCCACTGTACATTACCTTCAATTCGTTTTCACAGGAACAAGGGTATGCCGTGTGAAGTGATCGATAACAACCTTGCAAACGGTTATGTTACTTTTTGCGAGCAAAAAGAAGTATATTATCAAATGTATGGAATCGAAAGCGACGACACGCCCAAGAAAGACTATTTCCGGATTCCAGTCAGTTGTTGTTGTCGTGTTAAGTTCAATGGCTTCAGCAACAGTAACATCCCTTGATCGATCAAGCGGTTGACTTCGAAAGCAAACGAAGTTATACAAATCTGAATGAATTTTGTTCCTTTTATTTAAATTTTAACTAATTTTATACCGATAAATAAAGTAATCGACAGACGATGCTGTGTTTTCTTTTGCTTTTACGACAATAACCTTCCTATGATAGTTGCTTCGTTCGTACGTTACGAGACTATCCGTGTATAAGCTTATTCGAAATTTATTATAAAATTATTATTATTATTATTTTTATTATAATTATTTATTATATTTAATTATTTAATTATTTAATATTATATTTAATGATATTATATTTAATTATTTAATAAATAATTTATTATAATTATTTATTCTAATTTTATGATAAATTATTTAGATGTTATTTAGATGTTATTAATTAATTAGATGTTGTAACGTGTAGCAGAGTCATGCGAAGAGTAAAATTTATACATAGTATTGTAACTATATTTCCGTAATCATAGCAATAAATAGATATTATTATTATAACACTACAAATATTGATTGTATTATTGAATTAAAAATATTTTCATGGAAAAATTATGAACAGGAATCATTTTGCTTCTAAAAGTAGCGTTAAAAATTCGTTTTTGTTCTCACACTACGCTAAGACTACGCGCGCTTAATGTTCGCACTTTCGGCACGGTGCTCCGTTCCACGCAAGGCACTCCGTTCGCAGCGAAAGGGTTAACATATTTATACGAAACACCCAAAAATAAATTTATTTTTCCTAGCGTCCCCACAGACAATAATGCAATAAGAGAGCGACAAATGGTGACAAAATGAAGCTGCAAGATGTCACAAGATGTAAGATAGAACAAGTAAAAGCTGTCGAAGGAACAGTTTAAATTTCATACACTGTTCTTTTCTTCTCTCGTTATAACGGTACCTGTTCCTTATTTTTCTTCAACGTAAGCTACGGATATCTGTGAATTATGTAGTTTTTATTAACATCAAACTTTTATTACCGGCATTAAAATGTTTTAACGATGGATAAAATGTAATCGCACGTTTGTTTCGATTCGAACTTCAGTTACTGTTCACAGCAGCTGAACGATTCGTAATTGAATACCGTATCGCCACACTCCGACACCTGTTGAAGCTCGGTAAATATATTATCGACTGTGGAGCACGGTGAACAGAAGGAAAATATGCGGATCTTACAATTATTCGCGTTAAATTCTGCTTGCTTTAATGATATTACACGTTGAAAAGTAGAAGAACGGATGTTTTTTCCTTTGTACTCGAGAGGTGATTGTTAGTCGTCTAATGATATTAACTTCAAAGATTTTCAAATGCAAAATATTTACTGGGATTCGCCTGTATTAAACGTCATTTAGTTTAGTTAAGTGATATACAAGAATTTACATATATGATCATTAAATCTCTGAGTCTAACTAATAAACAAACTAACTGAAGTCTGAAAATTTGCGAAACTATCATTTGGTGACTAGACGTCTAATGCAACTAACTTCAACAATTTTCAGATTCGAAATATTTATTAAGATTCGCCTATATTAAACATCATTTAGTTTGATTAAGTGTTATACTAAAATTTGCACCTATGATTATCTAACCCTTGAGTATAACTAATAAACAAACTAATTGAAGTCTGAAAATTTGCGAAACTATCATTTGGTGACTAACAATCACCTTTCGAGCGCAAAGGATTAATTTTACTAACTATAATTGCTAACCATAGCAAGCTAAATTGTACTATTATTATCGAACTGTGTATATTTGTACAAATTCGTCAGTTTACAAACAAAATTTAGAGAAATGGGATTCCAAACTGAAACTTATTTCATCCTTTAAATATATAAAATCGATCTTTCTATAAGTATTTTATACTTTCTCATACTATATACATGTATCAAGTACATTGCTGTCGATTAAAATTCTCCATAAATCCGTAAACATTCAAAGTCTATAGTTATTACGCGTTACTTTTCCACTTCATTCTAATCTGTATAAAACCGGTGAAATAAAAAAATATTCATGAAACGGAACCGCCGTGCACGAAGAGTAACGCATTGCATTGCAATTTAAATATTTCTCTGCTGCAGAACAATAAGGCTTTGATTAAAAGCACAAAACGTTTGACATACTGGATACGCATTAAACGAAACATGGTCGTCCATCGAAACGTACAAGATTCGTTCTGCGTTTCGTAACAAACATCGAAATAAAATTCTTATCGCGATGTCGTAAATCTACACCCGTAACGATATTACGACAGAGAACAAACAGAAATGAAAATATGCCTGGACGAAGGAACGGTTGAGGTTGCAGCCGTCCATTTTTAACGATTCTGCTATAAAAGCAGAGAATTCGTGAACGTGCGACTTCAGTTTAAAGACGGAGCTGCTGAACATGAAGATCACGTTGTTGCTGCTGTCGGTGTACGTCTGCTTGCAGCTGGTTAGCGCAGGCTTAACGAAGACGGACACCGTAGAGTTGAATCAAATCGATTGCAACGATGCAGCAGAATGTTACAACAACGACAAATCGGGCAACAACTGTAAACCGTGCACGGACAAGGGTAACGATAAACGCGAGACAACGAACAAGAACGGCAAAGAGGCGTTCGATAACACCATCTCGAAACAAGTCAAGGAAAAGGTATCTAGGACGTTGAAATTGTCAAAAAGAAGCACAGATCCTAATATCGAGAATGAGAAGAAAGGGAAGGAGGACGATGAAGGCAAACTACCTTCGAAAGAGGTTGAGGGAAAAAACGATGACTCTTCGAATTTGAAACAAGAAGCGGAAAACAAGAATAACGCAAGCATGGAACGTATCGAGGAAAAGGTACCTCAACATAATGTGTCATCGGAGGAACACAAGGATGGTAATTCGCATGAAAATGAACATGACAAAGACGGAGATAGTACACACTTGGAGGAAGAGGATCATTCATCTGAAAAATCGATAGAAGGAGGCATGGATCGTTACTATGATAATTCACACGGGGAAGAATATGGTAAAGGTATAGATGATACAGACTTGGAATCTGACAATCAATCTGACAAATCAGAGGAATACTGGGGTCACTACCATGTTAATTCGTATTTCAATAAAGACTCGGACGAAAGAGATCATCCATTTGACAAAACATCAGAAGAACACAGGGATCGCCATCGTGGCAATCAACATCAGCATGATAGAGATAATAAACATTCGAAGGGAAAGAGCCATCCGTCTGACAAATCGTCAGAGGAACAGAAGGATGACCTCGGTCATATACGATTCACGGAGCAAACCAAATGCACTAGAAATATGAAGGGATACATTCCGTTACTTGATTTGTTGTTATCGAAAGCTAAGGGTTTTTTGGATATGTTAGATTTAAAGGAAGGCGGGAAAGATATTGGAAATATAAAACACGGGAAAAAACCGATTTCTTTTATTAATAGAAAAAATGGTAATGATCAACGTATTATGTTTGATGTGAAAGATCGAGCTTTAGATATTGAAGACCTGGAAAACGTAGAAAAAAAAATTCCTACCGTTGATTCATCGTTAAAGGAAAATGTTAATGTTACTAAGAACTTGCCGCAACGTTCATTTCGAGAGCACAAAAGAGATGATAAAGGCACAGGTAATATTTTAGGTTTGAATGGCGGACCCTCGACAGAGGATTCCCGTGAAATTTTGAAACAGAACCCGGAAGAACATGATAACACGGAGCACGAAAAAAGCAGGAGGTTGCTTCAGGTCACGAATGAGAACGATGACAGAGGATTGGAGCATGGAGGGGAAACGGAAGGTGGAGAGCAAAATAGAAATGGTACAACAAGCTCAGAGAACAGAACAGATTTGCGAAACGGTGAATGGTTAAGAAGTCTGCCATGATTCTCGAACTAAAGTTATATGAAAAGGATAAATTCTTGGGATGATATCGAATGTAATACGAGAAACGAGAAAATATTAACCGTTATCTTATTAAGACGGAAGAGCAAAATAAAAGTAACTTGGTATAAAATATTTAAAAAAAGCAAATGAAAATAACTAGGAACTCGGATGAAATAATATTGAAATATAAAAATACAAGCGATTGTTAGTGATTTATGATTTACACAGGTTCATGTTTCAAAAATATATAAGTGATCCTTTAATGTTTCACGTATCGTAAGTTAAAACCTTTATTCCGTTACTAATAAAGTGTAAACAAACTGGCTAAAAAAAAATATTGGTGGATTTACTTGCATGTAATAACGTCCTTCTGTATTCCTGTAATTCTTCGTGCTCATTTTCAAGAAATAATTATACGATAACGAAAAGAAATTAAATGTTATAGTTTCAACTGTGTGAAAATGTGAATTCAATAGATATTCGTCTAATACATACCTATTAACAGAGAAACACACGGATCATCGTGATATCTACCTAATTTATTGGAGATTATTGCCGTTATTAATCATATACAATAAAGTTATACACTCACGATAATTAATTGCATTAAGAACTTTATTACCCTTTCCCGTTTAAATGTTTGAATATCATTTTCCAATTTCTCTACAACATTATAGAGTTAACAGTTGCAGTTCATGGATATTATATTCATGCAATTTGACGACAATTATGGCTTTAATATTCAGCCAATTTCGTAATATTTGGATTAGTATTCATATAACGGACACAGAAACCGATTCATTTCACAATATACAATGAAACGTATGTATAGGTGATATTAGATTCGTGGTATTGAAGCCGAAATCGGATTTTCAAGTTAAGCACCACTAATGCAAGACCCTCCCTTAACTACGCTCAAGTTTCCAATAACGTTTCTCCATAGAGACGTATAATTTCCGATGGCATCTATATGTACACATACATATATATGTATTTATGGTTAACAATAGGTTTAGGGGACCCGTAAAAAAATTTATAGAAACAATTACCATTATTTCTAACAATTTTTGTTAACTTTTATTGATAGAGTGATAGTAATACACCCTAATCTATTTTCCTCTCAGCTCTGCAACTTCAAATTCTGTATAATGTAAACCAATTTCTTATTATATGTATATTAAAAATAGATATACAAGAAATGTCTGTAAATTAATGTATAGCGATTAATTAATAATATAATTCATATCATTAATTAATAATTCATGATTATGATTATTACGATATTATTACTTTCAGTTAGCTACTACTGAACATTGCCCGGGGCACGTGGTTAGTCCAATCGCGAACGCATGTGGAAACAATTTTGAATTATTAACGCCCCGGATAGGTCCTCGTTTCTGCTTCCACTGTCGTGCGCGCATCCCCCCCTGGGGGTGTTAGCCCCGTCAGCCGAGACGCAGACGTTGGGATTTGAATTGGTAAATGTCGGAAGGAAAAGATTTCAGGATATCTGCCGGGGCACGGGAAATCTCCGGAGGATAATACATTCGAGTAGAAAAACCGATTGTCCTTCATCCTCGGGGTATGCCAATCTCTTTGAGGATCGAGCAATTTCTCAGGGATCAAACTTCGAATTTTAACATAACATTTGCCCTGCATACACGCCGCGTTTATATTGTGCTCTCCGAGTTTCGCTTGTGCATCTTCGATTCGATGCGAATTAAGGCGGCGAAAAAAAGAGAGATTTAAAAGTCGAGAGAAAAGTTTTGATGATACGTGAAAAATTTTCCTCACACGTGCATCCGATTCTTTTTTATCGCTGAAAACAATGGAAATGTTGTATCGATCCCTCATGGTGTACAATAAATGGGTTATTGTGTTTAAGACGTGCGTTTAGATAAAGATCAAATTAGTGTTTTGTGCCTGATTCATTTATTTAGGTATTTTTATTATATTTATTATATTATATTATATCAGGTGTTTCAATGGGACAGAGTCTTACGGTAAAATGTTTGAAATTATATTAAATTCATCGCTTGAAATTTAAATGAATTATGTGCAGACAAAATTATTAACAAGGAATCATTTCCTCGACGATATATTATTCGAGTAGTCATCGCTAATGAATTGAATACAATGATTTTTTTCGAGTAATTGATAGTTTAATATTTCTTTATAGTATACATACATACAGTATAGTATACATACAGGAGACTGTTAGTCACCAAATGATACTTTCGCAAATTTTCAAATTTTAGTTAATTTGTTTATTAATTAAACTCAGAGGTTAAATAGTCATGTATGTAAATTTTAGTATATCACTAAACTGAATTAAATAACGTTGAATTTGGGTGAACCTTAGTAAATAATTTAAATTAGAAAATTTTTATAGTTAGTATTAATATTAAATTCATCGCTTGAAATTTAAATGAATTATGTGCAGACAAAATTATTAACAAGGAATCATTTCCTCGATGATGTATTATTCGAGTAGTCATCGCTAATGAATTGAATACAATGATTTTTTTCGAGTAATTGATAGTTTAATATTTCTTTATAGTATACATACATACAGTATAGTATACATACAGGAGACTGTTAGTCACCAAATGATACTTTCGCAAATTTTCAAATTTTAGTTAATTTGTTTATTAATTAAACTCAGAGGTTAAATAGTCATGTATGTAAATTTTAGTATATCACTAAACTGAATTAAATAACGTTGAATTTGGGTGAACCTTAGTAAATAATTTAAATTAGAAAATTTTTATAGTTAGTATTAATATTAAATTCATCGCTTGAAATTTAAATGAATTATGTGCAGACAAAATTATTAACAAGGAATCATTTCCTCGATGATGTATTATTCGAGTAGTCATTTTAGAAGTCATGCATAGGTAAATCTTCGACAACGCTTTATGCATAAAATTACAAATATCACTGGACCCGTAAATGGTACTTTAAGCTTCGAGATTCACGATATCAGAGGCAACGCCCGTCGGTTTGCCAACCAGTCTTTTATGACTATGTTGCTACCTGTATCATTGTTCTCGAAGCATTATTCACCATACAGAAACACGAGCTGATACCACCGACGATCCTCTTTGGCATCTTGAGGTTTCGTTAATAGCTGCTTGCACGTTTTCATAACTTAGAAGAACGAACGTTGATCTGCATTGTTTCCTCTATCAACAAGGTTAAATAACATCGGTGTCGTTTTTTCTATTAATTTTCCATTGCCACGTAAACACAATCTTTAAGCAATTACCGTCGATTTTTCGACGAACACAATGGAAAGTTTAAATAAGAATATATACGCTATACAGTTCATAAATATTCACTTTTTCATCGAGGTGCTATCGTGGTACTATATTGATATAAAAAAATCTTTTATTCAAAGTATGTTATAAACATGTAATACAGAAACTACGTGCTCACTCGAAAAGAATTTTCAAGTACAATATAATCCGTAATAATAACGAGGAAGTCTGTATTTTCTCGATAAAGACGGATTTCAATACACGTGTCTGACCATATACGGTCCAATTCCCCTTTCTTCGTTTCCCTTGCACTTCTCTTCCGCATAATTGTTCGAAATCGATTTAATTTTGCTTATAGTGAGGTACGAAAGCATTCGTACATTACACTACTTTATTTGTTTATTCATTTATATATTTATTTATTTATTTATTTATTTAACAGCACCTGGAACAAAACTTTTAATGTACATAACTTACGGTATAGTATTGTATTCGTGTAATAAAAAAAATTCTATTTTAATGAATGTATGTGTATGTGTAAAGTATAACGGAATGAAAACGATGCCATTTTTTTTTTGTTATTCAAATTAGAGTAAAACTTTTCCTGTAAAAAACTTTCAGCTTTTAGTGCTCTGTTAGTTTGTTGCAAAAAATGTTCTGACCAAAGCTGCATTTGAAAAACTGAACTGAATTTCATACTGTTAAAGAGATTTTCTGTTCACAAAAATAATGGTTTCATATGCATTCTATTATGCTCTACACACACAAAAATTATCATTGAAATCAGAATTTTTTTATTATATGAATTATGCTGTAATACTTTTCTCCCTTACTATATATGTATTAACAGGTAAATCTACATCTTTTTAATAAGAAAGAAAGAATTTCACTTTTTAATTAAATGTATACACCAGCAAATAAATGTGACCTACTGTCATAAAGACTCGCCATAAGTCGAGTGTCAGCAACCCCCGTTCAACAAAGTATATCGTTATAGCTCACTCGAGAAGAATTGCACGACGAACATATCCTAAAAAAGACGTCTCTGAATTATGGACCCAGCTAAACCCAAGGTCACTCGGCCACTATCTCAAAGCAGTTGTCTGTAGCCCTTTTTTTTTTGTGTCTCTTCAGAAATAAATAGTCCTCCAAAATGAGAATATGGAAGTTGGTATCGTTCTAACACACACTACTGAAAGTGTATTTTCTGATATTGTAATTAATCATCCTGTTAGGTGATATCAGTGTCGATAAATTACAATGTACTGTAAATCAGCTTTAAATTAATACATTAGATAAATATCACTTCGGTATATAATAACAACATAATTATAAAAAAAAAAGGAAACTGCACAAATTATCAATTATTGTACACATATACATTTTTCTGGACAGAAAGAAATGTAAAAATTGTTTTGCACCTCCTGCATTGATTTAATAATTCCTTAATTTTTATAATTGGAGGGAAAACACAATTAATGATGATATTCTTAGAAAAAAGTACAATCAAAAATTATTCTATGCTGTAGATTAAAATTTTATTAAGAGTAAACCAAAATTCATGAACAAAGTGTTTAAACAAAAATTTGACGTTTCACTCGAAGTGTCTGATCAATGTTTAAAATTTCTCTGTACCTACTAATTTAAATCGAAAATGTTCGAACTTCAACGTTGAAGTACCTTCATCAAGGAAAATTCTTAGGAAGTCAAAGAATAGAAATGCAGATACGATAAAGATGTTTTAAGATGTTTCTTGAATTTTGTTTATGCGTCGCACGTATCGTGCTCGAGCACTTTGACGTTCGACATTTTTCAGTGTCTTCAGCTTTAACTAAATCAATAACGGCTGAAAATTCAAAACAGACCGCGACTCGTCGAAACTTTGGAAATTGTAAGCAAATAATGTTTATCTATTTGTTCGCGATGAAGAAGAAGCTAATCGTAGGAAAATCGAGAAAATCCAGGGAATAACAAAGAAACATGGTCTCTTAAAATTCGTCCACGCCACGCCACCGTTTATGTTTGCCATGATCGTTCCCTCGGACACACGATTTACACATAAATGAATTTATGCAAACTCACGAAGCAGATTCTCGGAGCACGAATTCCGGCCATGCAAAAGTAGGTTAAATCGGTTGTTATAGTTAACACCGGCTAAGGCTTAAAGGTCTAAGCTGTATGTCCGTTTCGACGAGAGTATCTCGGTGTTTCGAAGTATCACTGAGTCATCGGTGCACTTGATGAAGTTATTCGCCGTTTTGGTATGTATATATATTTCAAATAAATACAACTAGTAAAACCTCGAATTTAGAGTATTTTGAAGCTGTTATTCGGATCTCGATAAATTTAAGAACGTTGCATAGATTGAACGTTTAAAATTTTCAAAGAGTAAGCGAGGTATACAATTTAACCCTTTGCACTCTGCGTCATCCCGGACGTATTGGATGGATCTACTTTTGGTTCCTCAAAATCACTATTCTTTTTATACATCTTACCATATTTTGATTTGATATCTTGTGCCATTTTAGCAGAAAAATTCACAGAAACATTCGCATTTCTGAAAAGGCTGCGCAGGGATAAATTGATTCCCCGGAATCACTAATAAATTCTAATGTCCCTTAAGAGGGGACAACGGAGTGCAAAGGGTTAAAGGCAGTGTCAAGCCATCGTGAGTAAAACATTGTTTTAGGACACAAAAAGTTTCTTTTAGAACAAGAGTAACGTGTATCATGGTACCGTGAATTATTCCCATAATTTACAATAGCGAACAAAAGTTTAAGACGAGAGAGCAATGTAAAACATAGTTTTATGGTTTGCAAATACTGTCTATATATTTACTTTTATTGTTATTATGACAGAACACTATTTATTCATTAGCATACAATACAAATTTTGTTTCTCCTACTATTTCTAATAAATTAATTTATTCATTCTCGTTGAGTCTTTGGTCTTAAGCTTTTGCCCGCTACTGTATCTTGCCGTACGTTCTTCGACCCGATATATTGATGTTAAACAGCGACCAGTTGGAAAGAACAACATTTTGACGTTAAACCGCGTACCACAAAATTTATGGAACAAACATGAAACGAGTATTTACTTCAAGTTTCCTTGGCTATTTCGCATAATTATCTGAAGATGTTACTTTGAACCGTATGCATACATTCGAAGAGCTATGCCTGATGGAACACCGTGGATAGACGTTACAGAAGACCTCGCAACGCGTGAAATTAATGCAGAATTCAAATGAACCCGATCTATCCTGCGAGGCGGCCGCTAAAGCGGAGGACATATTTGCACGAAAGTCTCGAGACTGTTTCCTACCAAACCGGCAATAACGCCGACTAGACGTAGGAGTGACGTTGAAATGCGATTCTTAGAGGGAGCCTGCCTACGTCACTTTGTTCACCAACACCAATTTCTCGGTTCGTTCGCAATTTTGTAGTCCAACAACGTTCCTGAATTCTGTCGAACGGCGTTTCTAGACGAGCAGCAACACCGGGGAAATCGTAAAATATCAATAGCTCCGAAACGTCAACTTTGAACAAATTCTCGAACGCCCACGCCTCGGCACGTGGGAAATGGTGGTGCGTTTAGGAACGAGCAGTAAAAGCGTGCGATCGAGAGGACAGAGGCCTTCGTGGATCGGTTCACGTGTATCGGGCCGCTAACTTTATCGGTAGCATTGAAGCGAAGACGCTTCTTTCTTACAATAAACAACTTCGTCGATCAAAGCGTTCTCGTTGTCTAAACGAACACGCTTTTGCCAACGGGACACACAAAGCTTTTCGCTTCTATGTTTATAAAACTCTACGCCGCCACTGTCAATTCTTCCTTGATCAGTCCTTGAACTTGGAACTAAATAAACTTAAAGCAAGCTGTATAAAACGCGAGTTTCTACACGCTTTTAAAATAAATCATGTACTTTTAAACGTTCGCGAGGTTCATTTTCTTAAACCGCTATGATTGTACTGAATTTCACTCATAATTTCGAATTAAAGTGAGTTTAAGAGGTAATTTAAATGATGATTAGTGAACCTTAAGAATATTCTTCCTCTTAATTCGGCGCGGTATATTTGGTTGTTACAGTTGACATGCTTTAAGAAATATCGTATTCTCTTTTTTAAATTGTAGCAGTATGACCAAAGAGCTGATGTGACGGAAGATAAATCAGGGGAACGTGACGGCGGACGTGACAGTATTTTTTAGGTGAGAACACTCGGCTTTAGTGATGCCAAACGTGAGGCGCCTGGATAAATATTTGTATAAAAAAGGCGTGGAGCCATTAAGCTACACGCTGCCTCACATTCTTGTATCATTAAACTAATCCAGAAATTATGTAAAAAAAGAATTTTTCCCTCCCTTTTTGATGAGTGAATTTTTTACCAAACCAACCACCTCACTATTGTTAGAGATATATAAATTTCTAGCAAAACACCGATGATACATATAGCTGTATTTAATCATAACGTTAGTACTAAGTGTTTTATATTTTAAACAAATGTAAACGTAATAGCATAATGTTGACATGCACAGCAATATGCATGTCGCTAATAACCCCGTACAGATTTTATGGCTTAATTAAAAAAAAATAATAATAATCATACTTTACTTGTGATTCGATATACACAGGTACAAATATCGCGAATAAATAATATGTTATTGGTACATATGAATTATGCACACGAAACCATTGTTCATAATAGACATGAATTTATAAGAGATTAGTAGCCAAAGAAGGGCCAATTAAATTTTTTAATTTATTGAATGTTATACTAATAATGAATCAATAGAATCGCAACGTTAACTTTATTGCGTGCGACAGAAATATTCGTTTCATCCAATTTATTTGTACGCTAAGTGAAAACTTAACGTTGCTAGATCTAATGAAATACAAAAATTACGTTAAAGTAAAAATTCTGCATATAATTCTTTAATGTCTCGTCCAAATTTACTCTTAACCCTTCTGATTACAACAAAACGCCCGGAGACAATTGTATCAAAGAATATTTCAGGTTCGGTATCAAAGGAACGAGATTACAGCACGCAACATGGTTTTCAGACCTCGTTTTCTTAACGTAAGGCCTCCGTACAAGAGAACCTTCAATATCTCTTCTACCTTTCCTCAGAACGAGCCCGCGGAGTTCCAATAACCGACAGAAACCAACAATCGTGTGTTCCATAGGATACAAGCCAGCAGATTTACCGGAACGATCGAAGCCTCTCTGGTTTTCCTCTTAGCTTGTCTAAAGAGGAAATCGCATGCAGAAGTGTACAGTAACGGACAAAAAATTCTTATTTCTTAGTATACAATAGCGGACAAAAGTTTAAGACGACAGAACAATGCAAATCATAATTCTATGGTATGCAAATATTATCCATACACTTATTTTTATTGTCATTATTGTAGAACACTATTTATTGATTAGCATAGAATATGAATTTTATTTATCGTGCTATTTCTTATTAATTAATTAATTTGTTCTCTTCGACCCTTTTGGTCTTACACTTTTGTCCACTACTATATACTTATTTCTTAGTGTACGGTAGCGGACAGAAGTTTAAGACGACAGAACAATGCAAATCATAATTCTATGGTATGCAAATATTATCCATATACTTATTTTTATCGTCATTATTGTAGAACACTATTTATTGATTAGCATAGAATACGAATTTTATTTATCATGTATTTGTCTATTTCTTGTTAATTAATTAATTTGTTCTCTTCGACCCTTTGGTCTTACACTTTTGTCCACTACTATATACTTATTTCTTAGTGTACGGTAGCGGACAGAAGTTTAAGACGACAGAACAATGCAAATCAAAATTCTACGGTATGCAAATATTATCCATATACTTATTTTTATCGTCATTATTGTAGAACATTATTTATTGATTAGCATAGAATACGAATTTTATTTATCGTGCTATTTCTTATTAATTAATTAATTTGTTCTCTTCGATCCTTTGATCTTAAACTTTTGTCCGCTACTGTACATGTACAGACCAATTTCGCGTCTAATACAGTCCGTCCCGTCGCGATCTTGACCCTGACCGGAGCACGTTCATCCCAAAAATAATGACAGAGTCTGGCTCGTGTTCGAGGGTACACCCAGATCAACGTGAACTACAGTAGCGGTCATAAGTTTAAGATGAAAAGACATCTGATAAATGTTTATAAGTATATAAATATTATGTATACATATTTTATAAATATTATACATACATCTGTTTCTATTATTAATAGGATAGTCTAATACTTGTTGATTAGTACAATACACGAAATTTGTTTATTGTACTATTTCTCATTATTTTACTTTTGTTCACCTTTTGGTATTAAACTTTTGTCCGCTACTGTATGTATTTGTATAAATTCGTATGAAGTCTTTTTCAAGAAACATGGAACAACAACAAAATTGCGGGGGCGGATTCAAGTTTCTGCCGCCTTGGGCTACATTTTTACTGCCTGGCAATAAAAAAAGAAAAGGTAGACAGAGGGATCGCAAGCATTAAAAATATTCGGTTTGAAAGCATTCTTTTGTTAGTTTATTAGTCCTTCTAAAATTGTTTAACCCTTCGAGCTCGAGAGGTGACTGTTAGTCACCAAATGATAGTTTCGCAAATTTTCAGACTTTAGTTAGTTTGTTCATTAGTTAAACTCAGATATGACTATTTAATAGTTTATTAAAATGACTTTATAGTCATTCGAGTCCAAACATTCTGCGTTCACACGACAATCGCTCAACTTCAAGTAGCCTTCAGACTTTCCCAAACTCGCATCCACTCGATCGCATGAGTCGACAATTATAAAAGTGATCTAAGTCAAAGATTTCTTCTAAAGTTTTTGTATTCGTTTCTCGTGATTTGGATCATCTCCGCGTGATTGAATTAAAATGTTCTTTAATCCTTAGTCAAATTCAGATATTAAATAGTCATATATCACTATTTAATAATTTATTAAAATGACTTTATAGTCATTCGAGTCCAGACATTCTGCGTTCACACGACAATCGCCCAATTTCAAGTACTCTTCAGACTTTCCCAAACTCGCATCCACTCGATCGCATGAGTCGACAATTATAAAAGTGATCTAAGTCAAAGATTTCTTCTAAAGTTTGTGTATTCGTTTCTCGTGATTTGAATCATTTCTGCACGATTGAATAAAAATGTTCTCTAATCCTTAGTCAAATTCAGATATTAAATAGTCATATATCACTATCTAATAGTTTATTAAAATGACTTTATAGTCATTCGAGTCAAAACATTCTGCGTTCACACGACAATCGCCCAACTTCAAGTAGTCTTCAGACTTTCCCAAACTCGCATCCACTCGATCGCATGAGTCGACAATTATAAAAGTGATCTAAGTCAAAGATTTTTTCTAAAGTTTGTGTATTCGTTTCTCGTGATTTGGATAAGAATAAAAATGTTCTCCAATCCTCGACTTAGGCCACTTTCATGTGTTACAACGCAATTTTTCAACGCACAATCGCGTTGCCTCTCCTTTTTTCAATCGAACGCAACGAAGACAAACACACAGAGCGGCAAAAAGTCGCTCACCTGTATCGGACCCAATCAAAGTCGACGTCAGATTCGATTATAATAACAATGGCGTGACGCTGGCATAGAGTTAGAGTTAGTGGACTACGGCTAGCAAATATAACGAGGGTATAGTGTTTACAATAGGGGTGCGCAGCGAGGGTGCGCGATTCTGGCCGCCGGTCGGTCCCTCGAGCAAAGTTCGCAGTCTGCCGGTGGCCGCGCTTCATGAAGTTCACTGTTTCGCGCCACTCTTGCCATCGAAGAACCACCGTTTCTATTCACCTCTGTTATCGTTCCCCGGTGAACAGGTTACCGAAATGTTCTTCCTGTTTCTCATCGTTTTTCTTTCAACCAAAACGAACGCTACCAAGAGAAAGAAAGAGGGATAAGTCGATGGTCGGACGAAAACGGGGAGGAAATAGATTCGCGCACGATGATCGAGGAGGATTGATGATAGCTAATTAAACGAGAAATTATCTCGAATCATGCTCGAATAAGCTCTGATTGGAAACTATCGGCTGCTTGTTAGTGGATACGGAGAAATTCAAGCGGATAACCATTGAATCCTGTCAATCATGCGATGGGTAACGCTGCCAGAGGGAAATGTGTCGGAAACGTTTAATTAGTGCTTTGGAAACGTTAGAGATGGATACCAGCTGTTTGTCGAACGATAAGATTGATCGGACTATTTGTTACGCTCTCCTCGAGTGTCAGTTTTAAACGTTTTATTGAATGAAAGCTGCTGCGGTCCTGGTGAAATATCGAAGATCGCACGGATTTCGAAGCTTCGACCGATCGATGTTTAAACTTTCACGATATTGTGATGGGAATAGAAACGAACGTAGGGAGGAATGGACGGCCGCGTAGAGAGAAACGAGGAACCGGGGCAACGGTGAAAGTTCATCAAAAGTTTCCACGTGTCGCTGTGAAACTTCAACCTGAGACCTGAACGCGGAGGGCAACGAATCAGGAAGAAAGAGAAAAATATGCTCGCGGTGGTGGACAGAGGTGGTTCATCGTTGTAACAAGGTATGAGACCTCGGGAACTTTTTCCTTCTTGTCGCCTTCTTATTTGAAAACTTTCGCTTTGTCGTTGGAGCTACGAGCCCCGTTAGGTTGTATAGATGCAGGGATTCTTGGTCAATTAATCGAAAGAACCGATAATCAATTCTTTGATACACCTTTTAAATCAATTATGTGCTGTACAATTAAGCCAAGGTATTTGAAATTGTGATTTAAGAATGTGATTTAACATTTTCATTGTATCTAACGGAAAAGAAAAGAAATCACTTATTATATTTCTTAGAACCTGTTGAAATAATACCGAAAATAAATTATTGCATTTGAATAAAAATGGCTAGACTGCGAATTTTTATGCAATTACCTATTTTTATAGGCACAAGTAAAACAATGGAATCTAAATAAAAACGTTTTCCATTTTTTAAATATTACAAGTAGGTACTGTATTTAGGATATTTGAGATATTTTTAAGTACCGTATATGTTATGTACTGTTTTTACATATTTATTTGTCTCATGAATGCATAAAAATTCTTACAGTTGGTCTAAAAGTAACGCACGAGAAAAAATTGAATGAGATCGACGTCGGAGAACTTGAAGGATGTGATTGCGCGAAAATTGCGAGAATTAAAGTATTATGATCGATCTCTTCTTTTATGTTTGTTGGACCTGTTCGTAATCGAGTTTCATTTCTTCAGAAGTTCAAACAACTTTTTTTAGGAATACGCAATTTATTCATTATTTATATATATTATGTTAACGTTTACATGTTATAACACCCTTTTTAATCCCTTCGACAAATATATAAATTAAATTGTGATTGAATGAAATCAAGATGAATAAGAAATAAATGAGATGACATTGAGATAAACAGAAACAAAGCATCATAATCATGTTACGTACGCTGTCGCGGACTCGCTCATTTAAATGCAACACGGGGTTTCATGGCTGCGACCCTCAAAAGAATCCAGAGTTCTCGCAACCAACTGCTTATCCGCACCTTTATCTAATATTTGCATATAAATATACTGCACATAAATATTGAGCTTAATACGTGATACGTGTGTACGTTTCATCTGCACATCAGTTTGCTGTATTAATTAATTGCGCTGGTTGATAAAATTACAAAAACAATCATAAACTGACGCCTTTTAAGATTACAAGTTTTAACGAAATTAAATTAATTAAGTCTATTCCTTAATTTTAGCTTCTTTTATAAATACACAAAGATCTGCGTAAAAATTGTAGTCAAACGTTGCAAAACACTTGTCAAATATCAAAATTTATCTACACGAATACGAATTGTTATTTTTATACAACTGATAAAAATTCGGCTAATTTATCGTACAAACATCTGAACAATGAAATTATTTATCACCAGCGATTAAAACGATTATCTCTTGAGAAAAGTGATTTACGAATCCATTTAATTTTTTCCTCTTCAGACCTTCTATATTTTTGTCTCCGCAAAAAAAGATTCTAGCCCAGTCACTCTTCAAGCCTGTCCGATGTGATCTCAGAAACCCGTCTCGTCGTTCGCTATATACGTCTCGGCCAAATCAACCCCACGAGTTGCACTTCGACAATTTTAAATGGAGAAAAAGAGTCACGACAAGGGGAGAAAAAATTCGTGACGGGAACAAAAGAGGGGATTACGTTGGAAAAGGCCGCAAGGGTGACAACAGCTAATAGCAGTTTCGCTTTTTCACCGTCTCCGTCGAACAAAGAGGATTTTATCAGCTTTTAACGCGACGCAATCACGGTGATCGTATTCCAACGAAATTTTCACGGTGCAAAAAGAAAAAGGGAAGCTGATATCCATTTTATTGGCGTGCATTCAAAAAAATGATTCGCGGTACTGTCACTTTCGTTCGAAAGCTCAATTAACGGTATCGTGGGCCGAGATATAAGGATCTTAACGGCGTCGTTCGAATCTTTCTTTTACAAATATCGTAAAGCCCTCCAAAGCGGTATTATTACTCTTTCTCTCCGATTTTCACGCGGGTATGAGAAAAAAAATTTACGTCTTCGAGATCCTCTAAGCTGGCGGCGACCTGGCTCACAATTTATTCTTTTACGTACCCCGTTGTTGCGTAATTGAATCATTTTTCACGGTTAACAATACGTGGTATTATGAAAATTAACGCAAACATCTCCTTTGTGGTTTATTCTACTGGAAAAAATACTTTGTTGCTCGTAAATTTAGCGTGAAGTATAAATAAGATATGCCTTGCTGGCTTTTTAACATAAGATATACTTGATATAAGAATCTTAAATAATTGCCCACATTCGTATTAATAGAACGTTTATTTTTCGAAAAATTGATTCAAAACTTCCTCTACTTTCTTCTTATTAGGGGCACCATCTATATAAGCTCGTTCATTAACTCTTTACCTGTCGAACGTTGTATTATATACTTTTAAACTGCTTTTTCTTCTGAAAATGTGCACTTTATTATAGCATTGATCGATTTTTTAAATATGAAAAGAAAGAAGACGTTATTTGCGAATAACAAACAAACGATCGCGCGAAGATTAAACTTTTCAGGATTAACTGAAAAGGAAGAAAATCGCGTTAATGCTAGCCAGATTTTTCTTTAATTCACCTAAACGCAACGCGGAAACAGTAAATAACTATGAAGCAATTCATGTCCACTTTAATGGCCTGTGCGCCGTTCTTGCATTTCATTCAGAATGAAATGTCCGACAGCAGCTAAATCTCGTCCGCCGCCATTAACCTCAACTGTTTCGAATAACTGGAATTAAATGCTTCCGAAACAAAAACGAGACCTGTTTAATAAAACCGACCGAGCTGGCGGTAACAGTTAAACGAAATTTCGGCGTTCGGTTGTGTTAATCGCGAGCGTGTCGCAACGGTAAAAATAATTAGCGAGCGACAAAATGGCGAACGTTACCGAGGCGACGTACAAAATGGCGTAACTTCCATTTATTTCGTTAAACGTTATTTCGTTTTCACGGCCAAGTAATTTTCCTCGGATAACTCGGGGCTTGAAATAATTTTTAACCGAGTGTCGCGTTCGCAGCTGTAAGCGACATCCTCCTCATAAGCTTCGAATAAAGTGGAATTGCACAGGTGTGCGCGCGCTCGCGCTCCCGTCCGCCATTGCTCGCCATATTACCAAAGACAATTTTCCCTCGTTCCGTGTACGACAGTTTTGCGAAATTGCTCGTTTAACGCAGCGACTTCGTCGATGCTCCGAGTATATTCAAGAAATTCCCTCGGTTCTTTACATCACGTTTCACGGAACATTCGGTTGCTCGATACGGAACAGAAATTACAGCCATGAATATCGGTTAATGGCGATTAGCGCGTGCCGCTATAATGAAAGCGCTAATAACAATTTCTGTCCGCGAATTGCTCGTTAATTCTTCATTAAGAATGACCAAGCTAATGAATGGACCGTGAATTTTCTCGCATTTACGGAAGATTCAAATGCGCTGAGAAACACGGAACGGACAGATGATGGGCAGAAATTTGCAAAATACCCAAACAGTAAAGTGTAAATTGTAAATCTCTGTTCAAATTACATTTCTTTGCTTGTGATTGTAAAAATTTTGATTTGTACAAGAATCCACAATCCATCAATGAAAATCATTTGATTACGTTTATTATACAGGGGTGACATAAATTCAGCTTAATTATAGATTGTTTAGGGATAGAGTGATAAATAGTATAGGGACATTTGGGAACTGGAAATAATTTCCGGGGGAAAGTTTGCTTGTTAGAAAACGGAACGAATGATCGCGAAGGGGATAATAAATGGTTAGGCTGAGGAAGAAATTTCCTGTGTACGATAGGGTAATAAGGCGAACCAATTTGCTGTCCTTTTAAATTGCAAACGGGAATGTATAATTTATTTTGAACGGTTAAAAAGTATGCAAATTCGTTTCAGACCGATGGCAATACTTTGAGTGGCATGTACAAAATGAAAGTTCCTCGATTTTTTAAATGTCACCCGGCGAACTAATGTTCGATACACGGTATCGAGGTTGCGCGGATTTTATACATAAACTCCGAACGAACGGCAACTAGGAATCGAAATTTTATAAACGCCCACCTGAAACGAAAACAAAATATCGGCTTGAATTGGATTTTTCATGAATATTCAGTTTTTTATAAATATATTTTTTCATCACGTTTGACGTCATGATTTATCGTTCAGATTTTCTCCATGAATTACCTATTGCAGTATTATATCACCAAAAGTTTAATTAGCTATCATCTTCATAGCGTGGCATAATTTATCCTTCTTGAAATGTTCTTCCTTTTCCTTTGACGACCAGTTAATAGATCATGAACTTCTCGTTGAAAGCAGAAACGAGATCAAAGATATGAAATAGAAATATAAGAAACGCATAATTTTAACTTTTAACCCTTTGCACTCGAGTGGTGCCTGTTAATCGGCTAATGATAGTAACTTCAAAAATGTTAAAATTCAAAATATTTACTGGGATTCACCTATATTAAACGTCATTTAGTTTAGTCAAGTGATATACTAAAATTTACATGTATGACTATTTTAACTGCTGTGACTGACTAACAAAGAAATTAACTAAAGTCTGAAAATTTGCGAAACTATTATTTGGTGACCAACAATCACCTATTGAGCGCAAAGGGTTAATATTCACATTATTATATTATTAATAATATTATATTAATATTATATTATTATTAACAAATCTTTTTTGCAATGTCTATAATAGCTTTAATAATCTATTAAATATTATACTATAAATATTTTAATAATCTATTATAATTAATAAATATTTTAATAGTTACAAATAAATAAATTTATAACTATTTTATAAATTAATTTATAATTATTAAATATTTTAATAGTATTATAATTAATAAATATTTTAATAATCTATTAAAGGTACTGTTACCTACAAATTGAAATTTTAAATACTTTACAGGTGTTAGAAATTTTTATGATTCACTTTCGTATACTGTACAGCAAGTCGTAGAATTACTAATTAACGTTTGAGGTAAATTAGCGTGTTCGACATAGATCACCCAATAAATCAGACCTGACAGTGTCGTTTCAGCATGTGATTAACAAGTTGACGCGTTAAGAGGGTTGCTTCCACGTACACAATTCAAGGCGTTATTTTCGTTGTAATTGTATTAAAATTCCAGCACGGTAGATCGCGTGCAACGGCGTGAAATATCTACAGTTGGATGCTTTGTATATAGATGTACCGTTTCGGATCGATTGATTAGGATCGCGTGTGTCCGTTTCAAAGTTGCATTGATAAATGGCGTACAAGCACGCGTACGTTCACGCCAATTATTCGTTGGCTATGATACGTCAGAGAATCGATGACGT
This sequence comes from Tetrapedia diversipes, assembly GCA_033822845.1. Taxonomy (NCBI): domain Eukaryota; kingdom Metazoa; phylum Arthropoda; class Insecta; order Hymenoptera; family Apidae; genus Tetrapedia; species Tetrapedia diversipes. The sequence goes on along the minus strand of JAOPTO010001400.1, from coordinate 543,597 downwards.
TTCCAAAAATGAATATTTTATAGGCATAGTATTTGATTATCTTTAAATTTGACTAACAATTTTGCCCTTCGTCATTTTTTATTTCGTTTTACTTGAGAAAAATTTTTTAACAGTTAAAACGACGCAAAAAAATCCGAGTGAATAAAATTGACGTAGAATTATTTTACAAGACCGACGAAACGGGAATAGAAAACGCTTTTAAGAGAAAAAATTATTTAACTTCGTATGTTTTTAACGATCACAGCTTATCTTTGCCTATAAATTGCACCACGTACAGTTTCACTTCAGCACATTGGTTATACACAAGTATGATAGCATCTTAGGCGTTTAAATCAGGGTGTTCGCGTTTGTGTACCATTATTTACTCTTCCATTCAATATTCACCCTACGTTCATCCGCATAGTTTACACACGTACACGCGCATAAATCACAAAGAAACAGATAGCTCAAGCGAAAATCCTCGGTTGTCATATTTATTCTACAGCAGTAGAGCAAGTTCAATCTTCAAGTGGATGCTGTTCAAAAGATAGCAGGGAAATTGAATCGAAAAGATGTTGGGATGTAATTCATTTCTGACGATTAAAAATTGACACCTGGATCGTTTCAATCTACAGCCTCAGCCAAGAAATAACACCTTTAAAAATTAAAAAGAAGCCGACACAAATTTGTAAATATTAATGCACCTGCTGGTCTCATGCAAAATGTAAATTTTTCCAATTATCTGCCTGAAAGAAAGGGGTATATTTTATAAAGAATAATTTTATGAAGAATACAGATTACTACTTACCTTCGTGAATGGCTAGTTTACCTATAAATTACAATAAAAAAAAAACAGAATCTCATTATAAAAAGAATTAATCTTTCTCCTTAACGAAAGTGCAAATACCACACGTACTAAAGAATTACGATAAAAAATTATTTTAATACCCCAAATTCTTTGCAAGATTAATTCCAACCTGTTATTCCACCCTACGCACGATCAATTTATTAAAATTTGTAATAGATGTCATACACAATACGATACAAATATGTGATTTTAATACCCTTAAATTCTTTGCAAGATTAATTCCAACCTGTTATTCCACCCTATGCTCAATCAATTTATTAAAATTTGTAATAGATGTACATACATTAATAGATGTGATACACACGTACTAAAGAATTGCGATATAAAATTATTTTAATACCCCAAATTCTTTGCAAGATTAATTCCAACCTGTTATTCCACCCTACGCACGATCAATTTATTAAAATTTGTAATAGATGTCATACACATATACTAAAGAATTGCGATGAAAAATTATTTTAATACCCTAAATTCTTTGCAAGATTAATTCCAACCTGTTATTCCACTCTATGCACGATCAATTTATTAAAATTTGTGATAGATGTATATACACTGCTTAGATTTTAATCGACAAATTAATCCATAAATGCCATTTCAATCCTATAACGGCACATTTTTATCGCAACATCGAATACACAAATTTGTCACGGTTTAAGGTTTCAACGATTTCCCACTGATTTCTCGATGGCACCCCAATATCTCGGAAGTAGGTATAGCATCCCCTCAGCTCGGTGTACTCACCGTGGCAAAGTGGATCAGGGATGTTGAACGTTTATCTAGATAAGGTGTCCCCGCACGATCTCCCGTTCGCTTGTGCCCTCTCAGAGGATACACGGTCACGAGTGGTTCCCGATTGCGCCAAGAATAATGTTACAATCTGAGAATCATTAACAAATATCGATCGTTTATCCTGCGCGGTCGTCCGCAGTGTAATTTAGCGGCACGCGATATCTCGAGTGTTATGGTTACGCGTTAATGCCTTTCACGTTGCCGAGGTTTACGCAGCGGGTACACGCTGAAAAGGTCAATTTATGCTACCAGCTAGCCGAGGACGAGTCGAGCAAGTGTTGCACGCGTTGGAAATAATAACAAAACACTATCAATAGGTGTTCTCGGTGTATGCTCGTGCTTGGTACGAATGACCTTAACCCTTTGACTACCACGCAGAAATCACACGTTTCGCTGGATGCAATATTTCATAGAAATTAACGCTTAGAGTACGAAGTTTATTTTATAACATAAAAGATGGAGTGGGGTCGCCCACAAAAGTCCCCCACAAAAAAATTGTTTTGTTTTGTTTATAAGTTGGCATATTAATATCACAAAGACTGTCAGTAAATTAAAAAACGATAGAATGTCGCTAATAAGTTTTTATACAGGATTTAAAATAAAACTCAATTACTTAAAGAGAGAAAGAGAGAAAAAAATTATTTACGAAGTTATTAAAGAAAAACTAATCTTGGGGGACTTAAAGTCCCCCACTTCGTACTCTAAGGATTAATTTTTTATTTTCGATGTCCTAATACAAATTTTTAATTCTTCGATGGGGCACGTTTTATTTCAAAGTATCTTCTAATTAGTGATAATGTTTAAAACGCACTAACTGTCGATTTTTATTCAACTTTTACAATTGTAAGTCACTACAATTACTATTACTATTGTCACAAAAGAATTATATATGACCAACGTGGCAGTCAAGGTGTTAAGACCGAATGCAGACGAGCGACATTTTGTCGAACGATCGTAACCTCCACGCCCCCCCCCCCCTGGCACAGAGACAAAGAGGGTTATTCGTCAGTCCTCCACTACTGACGTTCACGCTTACACTGCACAGTCACACGTTGACATAGTAATAGAATCCCCTCGATCAATGTGTGTGGGATGAGGCGAACCCCCATAACTTTAACCAACCATAAGCGAATTCCTTTCAAGGGACATTTCACTAGCTCCCTACAGTACGTCTGTCGTCTATATTTGGGCATCAATCGATTAAAATTTGTAATTTGATTAAATGATTAATGAAATTAATTTCCGTCGCCGATTTTTCGATGATATTATTTTCTTTAACACTAGAACTATCAGACCAGTCAAAATGACCAATTGGTGATTATTCATAGCAGCCTTATAAATTCATTATGATGAAGTTTCCAAAATTTACTATGATTTTCTGCAAAAGGTATAAATAAAGATTTGTTTTCTATGCATTCGGTATTTTTTCAATGTAATTTTCAATTTGATTTCTTCCATGCAAATAAGTACACTTTAATTGTCGGTAGTTCTAGTGTTAATCGTTTCTATCAATCATTCAATCAAATTACAAATTTTAATCGATCAATGCCCAGTTCTGCTATCTTCGTTGCTTTTAACTGGAAAAACAAACAAAGATATCTGTCTGTCTCCAATCTAAGACCAGATTCTTCGTTTTTCCGGTTAAAAGTAACGAAGGTAGACGCACGATACAGAAATGTAGCTCATTTGCATCCAGCCTAATGCAGCATGTAAAATTCACAAACCTGCCTGTAACAGGTGCGGAATCGATCACGTGTTTCCTGTCTCTCGGACCGTGTAAGAGGGAGGGGTTCGATTAATTTGTGTGTGAACGAGTAGCAGAGGGGGAGGGGGTGGAATGTAATAAATGTATGTACAGGAGGGACGGTCTTACTTGATACGGTGATCGTGATTGTCATCTCGACGAAGAAGAAACCGGCTTTATTGGAGTTCTAAATTGGACGAACATTCTTTTAAGCACCAAGAGTGATCGCACGATGAATTCTGATAATTTACCTTGACCTTCGAGCACGGGAGCTCCGCAAGCTTGTATGGAGATCGAAGAAGAGTCGTTAGGGTGACACAGAGATTATTCTGAAACTTTTATTTCGCTGTAGCCAACGAAAATATAATACAGAAGAACCCCTCTTACACGAATACCCATTGTTTGATTATGGTACCAAAATGTTCTATTATACAAACATTATACATATTATTATATATATTATTGTATAAATATTATTGTGTGTCATCTAATAAATAGTTCTTTGTCTTACAAAATTTGTGGAATTTAACAATAAAAGAGATACAGGATAAGTAATTGTTTAAGCAAAGTATATCCAAACATCCTAGCTTATATCATTTTTGCACGAACCAAACTCATGTATTGTGTGTCATCTAATAAATAGTTCTTTGTCTTACAAAATTTGTGGAATTTAACAATAAAAGAGATACAGGATAAGTAATTGTTTAAGCAAAGTATATCCAAACATCCTAGCTTATATCATTTTTGCACGAACCAAACTCATGTAAACTTATAAATAATGTAACATCTTCGCGCAAACTTACAAATATTCGATACGCGGATTAAAGTTCTACCTTGAATCTTCTCAACCCAAAAATCCTTCCGAAGTTTACGCCCCCGACTGAGCCATCATAATTTCCGTTAAAGCACAGAAACCGAGCTCGAGATGCTCGTGTTTTAAGTCAAACTTCTCGAGAACACAGCGACAAAGTAAGTACCGACCTAGAACTTTTCGAGACTGTCAGTACGTAATCGTGAAAAGTACAGTGGCTCCAAAAAGTATTCGTACACTGTGTCACAAATAAATTCGTTTAACCCTGAAATTCTGAGTCTGATAGGAGTATTTGATAAAACTTTGTGGGTATGAATTAATCCCTTTTTTTCATCTAAATGCCACTTTAAAGGAGTGAAACAGCGTTGAAGTTTCTGAGTTTTCTCTCATTTCTTAAAGATTACTTTGTAAAATGGTACTTGCTGAAGCAAAACCTTTCAAATAAAAAATGTTTAATTTTTAATACTCTATCGCCCTTTCATAAAAAAAGAACACAGGAAAGCTTGTATTTAAAGCGTGAACGATCATTGAAATTTTGAGGTTCGTTGTCAGCCCCCTTAAAAAATATTTTGCCGCCAAAAAAATTGCTCCACGCAGGACACACCAGGACACATATATGTGCCCACATAAAGTTTCATTGAAATCAGAATTTTAGAAATAAATGAATTTCCTTATAATACAGTGTACAAGTACTTTTTGGAACTACTGTAGATCGTGATAGTATACGTATGAATTAATCTCTTCTTTTCATCTAAATGCCATTTTAAAGGAGTGAAACAGCGTTGAAGTTTCTGAGTTTTCTCTCATTTCTTAAAGATTACTTTGTAAAATGGTACTTGCTGAAGCGAAACCTTTCAAATAGAAAATGTTTAATTTTTAATACTCTATCGCCCTGTCATAAAAAAAAAGAACAGAGAAAAGCTTATATTCAAAGCGTGAAAAATCGTTGAAACTTTGAGATTCGTTATCCGTCCCCTTAAAAAATATTTTGCCGCCAAAAAAATTGCTGTACAAGCATAAAGTTTCATTGAAATCAGAATTTCAGAATGAGATGAATTTCTTTATAATACAGTGTACGAATACTTTTTGGAGCCACTGTACTTTTCACATTCTCGAACTGACATTCTCGAAAAGTATCTAAAGCCAGGCAGCTCGGTCGAACTTCGAGAAACTCGAATACGATTTCCACACGTGAAAACTTTTCGGGATCGGATTTAACGACGAAAGAATCGGTGCGAAAGACTGCTGTTTCCCGAAAAGAACGTGCCGGCGAACGCCAGAGATAGAGAAGAAGAAGGAGGAAAGGGTAAAAGGATGCGTTTGGAGAAAAAGGGTAGCGCGCGAAAGATCCGTGGCTAGCGCGAAGATAAATCGTTTCCGTTTTTTGGCGATGAAAAGTTGGGCGAGGTATTTGAAGATCGAATTTATTACGACAATCTTCAGTCCGCGGTGCCGAGAATAAGGAGCCGGGAAGGTTGAATTTGTCTGATAAATCTAAAATGCTAGCTAAACCGTTGCCTGGCTGTTATCCGAGCGGAATGCAGCATCCCGGAGATTTATGGGACGGCAGGCTTCAACTCGGCATTTTAAGTAACCCTTTCATGTTCGAAGCTACGGGAGATCGCGTGGAAAGGTATACTTTATCCGATGGAGTGTATAAAATATTTTAGAGTAACTTCTCATGCATTTTCCAAATTTGATGCTTATCGTTGCCTCGTTTAACCCTTAAACGCACGATTTTTTCTTAGAGTTTGAAAAAAAAAAAATATTACGTAGACATGTATATAGGAAAATTCTACTTTAATGATTTTAGTAGAGCGAAAGATGGGATTCAGGTGTGAATAAATAAAAGTGAAGTGATTAGAATATTAATTAATGTATATATATAGCTATTTAACAGTAACAACTTAACACTTAGCCGACCGAATTGGAGAGCGCTGCAATTCATTCTATTTGATTTTGTTATTAGTTAGTCTTGAACTAGTACTGTTCATAAATTTTCTAAAATACAATTTTTAATAAATTCAACATCAACTTAGGACCAACTAATAACAAAAGTGAATAGAATCAATGGCACTGCTTTGTCAAGGAAAAAATGGGAGATCTCCCCATTCGGTCGGCTAAGTGTTAAACGACTTTACAAGTTAGCAACTTCAACGTTCAGAATCACACTCTTTCTACGTTCGCAGTCAAAACTTTTCTTCCACGTTAGTCAAACACTTTCTGCCACGCGCTCGCATTTTCCCCGTCATATATCCTTCCAAACACTTTCAAATTCGAAGTATTTACTAAGATTCGACTATATTAAACGTCATTTAGTTTAGTTAAATGATATATTAAAATTTACATATATGGCTATTTAATCTCTGAGTCTGCCCGATAAACGAATTAACTAAAGTCTGAAAATTTGCGAAACTATCATTTGGTGACTGATAGTCATCTATCGAGCACAAAGTGTTAATAGTAACAACTTAAACGACTTAGCAACTACGACGTTCCTACTTCCTTTTCAATCACACTCTTTCTGCCTTCACGCTTGCATTTACCCTATCATATATTCTTCCAAACACTCGTTTCCTTTCATTCTAATTGTCAACCTTTCTCACTCGATGCACTCCGTCACGACCAGCCAGAATTTCTCAGTCTCAACATTTTCTCAAATGCTCATCTTTCACGCCTTATAAACGTTCGAGTCCAAACATTCTGCGTTCACACGACAATCGCCTAACTTCAAGTACTTTTCAGACTTTCCCAAACTCTCACCCAATCGATCGTATTCCTACATGTACACGTAAAACAATTGTACTTCCCAAAACAATTATCGCAGTTTAATAAGTTTTCAGGCGTTTAGATGAACCAGTAACCGCCTCGAGAACCGTCGAAAACGGTGGTATTGTGCAGAAAAATGGAAATGTTCGCACGAGTCGATTCGTTTCAGGGAAAAACTCGAGAATGCTGTTCGAATTACGCGACGCCGCGCTTTGTCCGGCGTATTGCACGCGAAAAAAGAACGAAAAGAGTGTCTCGTTAACTATGCAGACGAGTTGCCTTTTTAAACCGCCTTCGACCTCGATGGTGCGCCGTAGAAGCGACGCAAAAATATCCGAATTTCATCGTGGCGGAATTAAAATGTCCGGGACGGTTTAGCAAAGTTCCTGCTTCTCTCTCTCTCTCTCTCTCTCTCTCTCCCTTTCTTTTCCTTTTGGCTCGCTTTATTCCGTTGGATAAGCTTTGTGTTCTACAACAACGGATATAAGTTTAGAAAAATTGTGGTTTAAACCTTTATAGGTCACCATCACGTTACTACCAATTAAGTGTCTTCACTTTTAATAAGCAAATTCTTATTTATGTAACACAATCTGTCACGAACAAGTTTATCGTTCTACATACAGTGGCTCCAAAAAGTATTTGCACACTACATTTCAAGGAAATTCACCTAATTCTGAAATTCTGATTTTAATGAAAGTTCGCATGTATACAGAGCATAATGGGTTAAAGCAATTTTTTTTTCTCAATGGGAATTCTTTTTGAAAGGTTAAAAGTTAGCCTGAAAGTTTTAGCGATTCTTCATGCTTTGAATACAAGTTTCTTTGGAATTTTTTTCGATGACCAAGTGATAGAAGATCTAAAAATTGAACATCTTTTATTCAAAAGGTTTTGCTTTACCACGTACCATTACAAAATTATATTTAAAATACGAGAAAAACTGTTGAAACCATTAACGTTGTTTTCACCTCCTTAAGATGGTATTTCAATAAAAGAAAAAAATTAATCCATACGCATATTATTATGTTCCACATATTTACAAAATTTTATTAAAAACTTTCATTGAAATCAGAAACTTAAGGTTAAACGAATTTATTTTGTAACACAGTGTACGAATACTTTTTGGAGCCACTGTAACTACTACATGATCATCATTGATCTTTGTATGGAGAGAAACAGCTGGTTCTCTCAAAGTTCTCACATTTTCGAAAATAAAACGGTAAATATCGATCTAAGGGAAAAAACAAGCTTATTGAAAAGAGTTTATCATTGAAACCTGTTGGAAATTCCTTGAAATTTTATCAGTTCGTCGATGATCACGAGCGATGAGCTAAATACGGATTAAATTTCGCATGAATTTAGAAAATATGAGAACCGTTGAACACGCGACAACGAGCAGCGACGAGATGTAAACTCGTTTTAACGGTTCCACCGTCGGAATACCTCTTTTTCATCCTGATTAAACGGCACGAGCGCTGGTCACAAACGAAATTCTAATTCATCCGGAAAGTTTAACCGTAACCAGGGTAATTCGAATCGCTTTAAGCGACCGTTTCCGCCGGAATTCAATGACGCGACGCGACGCCACGAGTCGAATTGATGCCCACGAATAAAAGGGAAAGTGGTTCACGCAAAAATTCAATTGCTTCCCCTCGGGTACGAACGGGATCACGTGAACCGTAGGAGAAGTTTAATTTCTGACGCTGATATGTAATTTTTGCCGTAAATTTAAATTTAAAATAAGATTTGAACCAGGTGAAAGCTGGAGTTTTCAAGAAGATGAATCGAATCCTACGACAGAGACGATTCTTTAACCCTTTCCGGACGAGTGTCGGATATATCCGCCCAACTCTCGCGCTGCGGCTGGCGTTTGTCTGTCGTAAACGACACGTATAAGATACGCATGGGTGTACTAGCCTAAGAAGTCAAGTTGGCCTAAATTTGTTTGTTTATGATTTTGTTAGATTTTATGAAACACTTATTTAAATACAGCTTTAGTTTTTATAACACAAATGCGTGACGTAACTATTTTCTTTACTGCTCCGTCCGCAAAGGGTTAAAATTGACTATAAACCTATAAAATATGACTATATTAGAATATAAAACGTTTTGTAAAAATAAGTTTTATAAAATGACGATATTGAAATAGTTAAACGAGAAATGTGAAGTATTCGATTGAATAAAAAATGTATTATCGTTAATTTCAATCGCTGTAGTATCAACAAAACGTGAAAAATTATGTTCGTAGCTAAAATGATATTAAACGATGATAAATAGTTGATGCTTAGGAAGAATCTTCGTTTCGCGTTTTATTACTTTTATCCCGATCCTAATGAGATGTCACGCTCGAAAGCGAGGAACCCCAGCGAGGCAAGGGAATGTATTCGATCAGACGCAAGTAGGTTCCGAAAGGAAATCTAGATCACCTGAACCAGAGAAAATAATTCTCCCTTAAAGCAGAACAATGTGCGCAATCAGGACAATATACTTTTAAAGATGTGCAAAGTACAATAGCTAAATCTTTTCGATCAATTAGCGAAGAATTTGTAATGGGTTAAAATTAGTAAAAAGAGTTCATGATTGTTAAAGATTGTAAAATTTGAATTGTCTTTTAGGTGATCTGCGGCATGGATGTACGCATGAATCTAATAAACGTATTTCAGACAAAGAGCATTTATCATTTACTACAGAATCAATAACATTTTTTATTACCAAAGCATTTAACGTTCGCCTGTATGCAAATCGAAAAGACTAAGTAGCCCTTCGAAACGTGTTTCATCTTCTTCGTAATTTTTTACGAACGAAAACGCATTCAGAACTTCTCGTATGCTTTAACGTTCGCATAAATTAAAATCGATCGCATAAATTATACTTTTACTGGTACGAATAAATTAATCTGAAATCGCGAACGCGTAATCCACGCGAGTTTCTGCTTCTGGTACAGTTGAAGAAGTATCGCTCGGTATCTGCAGGCAAGCTTTGAAGAATATTCATGTGGATACACGTTTCAGTAATTGCGAACACGTTGAATTAGTTGAGAACACTGTTAAATTTGTTGGAATGTTCCGGTTGGAATGTTCTGGTTGGAATCTTCTGTTTCTTATCGACCAGCCTTCTTGAATGTTCGATGCTTGTCGCAGTTGTTATCGAGACTCATTGCTCATTAGAGCTCGCTCGCTACTTTATAATTGCAGGGTGATACCAACCATCTTTTGTCGCTCGTCTCTATACTAATGTCAACCATATCAAAATTCTTACTTTGCGCCGTTGCCGACGGATGCTGAAGTTGTGATTCTAATCCGTCGCCGAATAAGTTCGCATTTATGGCAATCATATTGGACCGCGATAAATCCCACTGGAACGTGTCCCTTGTTCTTTGGACGATTAATAAAGTTCACGAGAAAATCTTCGTTCTTGGAGATCAAGATTATTATCTCTTAGAACTTAAATCTTTCTTCGGACTAAAAAATTGTATTTATTTAATTACGAAACGATAATGGCGTTGAATTACACGTAGGTATATAGGAATTAAATTTAAGCTTAACGATATTAATACTTAGCCAACTGAATGAAGAGATCTCCCATTTTGTCCTCAACAAATTATTAGTTATTACTTAGTCTTGAACTAGTACTGTTTATAAATTGTCTAAAATACAATTTTTAATAAATTCAACATCAACTTAAAACCAACTAGTAACAAAAGTAAATAGAATCAATGGCACTGCTTTGTCAGGGAAAAAATGGGGGAGTGGGATAAGTGTTAATTAGTATTTATAAACCTGTTTGGAACGTTCATGTTTATAAATATTATTTACATAGTGTACATTTGTCTTGCAGGAAAGGAGAGCAAGTATATTTTTATGTCATTAAATTTTACAGCTGACAGGTAACTCTTTCTCGTAACATGTAGATTGCAAATATTTATGTAAATTCGTACTTTTATAAACGTGACTAAAGAGATAAGATATAACAATAAGCAGAAATTTGTTTCGACCTTTAGATATCATGGATTGTATTTTACTCAAGATATTTCATACACTTTTGTGTATCACGTGTATTTTGAACATTTTTGCATACCTAAATTTCTTGCGATTGAATAAAAATCCAAGGTTTAACAACATATAACCTACTTGTATTATGATAAATGAAAAATTCTAAGAATAGTATAGTTTTTGGTTGAACTTGTAATTAATACGATTTTTATCTCGAATATATATAAGGATAATTACAGAACTACCATGAGACCGGGTTGTTAAAGGTAACCTCAAAGCTTCCGCGTGCAAAATCGATTATTTGCAACTATTTCTTGTACACCGAGCAAGAAATTGAAAATTTAGTTTGCCTGCAACAGCTAAATTAATAGTTCTCACATGCATAATCGCTAGAAAAACTTTAACGATCTTACATCGTGTACCAGTACTATTTATTGAAATTCATCGGTGTAAAATTTTTAATAATTGAGACTACTTCATGTTCTTCAATTTCAAATAACTGAAGTATAAAATATTAAAAAAAAAAAATCATAACAGGAAGTAATAAAAACAGATAGAAAAGGGAAGCAAATATTTTAGCTACTGAATTATACAAAGATATTAAAACAATTACTGATTATTCCAAACTGACCGTTGATAATTGTTTTATACAAATATTTATACTTTTCTCACAGCAAAAATGTTCTTTAACAGTCATTCAATGACATCATCAATCTCAGCATTTCTTCTCTTGCATTTTGCATATTCTTGCACACTTCTTTCGCGTTCATTTCCCTAATGTATCCTGCTCGTGGTCATTTTTCAGTTTTCATCGTTCAACGAATTTATTCACCTCGCTTTATCTCTTCCTTTTGGTATTTTTTTTAGGGGACATTATGAAAGCAACTGTAGGTTATGACACGTATTTTTTTCGAGGCAAGTGTAAGATAATGTAGCTACGTTTTTTAATGAAATCCTTTCTTCTGCCTTCTAACAATTTTCACGTAAAACATCATTTTGTAAAAAATTTAGTCCGCAATCTAGTAATGAAGCTTTCCTTTTTCCCCTGTAGTTTTTCACATTTTTGCGTCACAGACTGTTTGTAATGGAAAATACTGCATAAACGCGTTTTTGAAAAGTATCAGCGTCAATTTCCATCGTAATCTCTTCTGAAATTCGAAATTAATCCTCGCAAAATGACGGTCATTCTGCAAAGTAGCCATTAAAGTAACTGTGCAATAAGTTGAAAGATGAAACACAATTTTCTTTTTATAGCAAACTACTACTTCTACATTGCAAACGCCTCCAAAACGAAGAAAAATTGTGCAAACATTTGAATAAATGCAGATCCCTTGATTGAGTGGAATTGAAATATTTAAATTGCATACTGTTTGAAAACAGTATTTTTGCAACACACGTGTCTTGCATTTTTACTACATACTTTTGACAACTCATTTAAATTAATTTCTCGATACTTTTTACTATACCAGCAATTTTACATATGCCAACGTGATTTACCATAAACTAACCAACACTACCGCGTGAAACTTCTGGTTTCCATCAACTCAGCTCACCTAAAAACCTTTGACAGGACGTTGGAAGCCTACAAGCAAATGGATGCTCTATGTTGAAACGTCTACGGTGGAATCGATGCAACTGCCTCGTCGAAGCGTACTCTTACGCTCAACACCTTGTCGATTTCTGTCACTAGAATCCTCTCGAACGCTCCAACAAAATATATCTTACGTCTGTTGGAAATCAATGCATGTGTACCTACATATCGACCAAAAATCTAAGATCACTTTATAATTTAAGGAACTGTGAGTAAAAATAAAAAAGAAAAAGAGTTTAGAATTCGATTGTCTTAAAAAGCTTCTTGGGTTAAAAATGTACAAAAACGGTCACTCTCTGCAGCATTAATGTCAAACTGACGAAAAAATCGAAAAGAGAGATTTAAAATGATTACAGCTCATAAGGTGATCTCAAACTTTTGATCAGTAGTGTAGATGTAGATACACTACTCAAACAATTCTGTGTTTGGAAAAAAAGTGTGAGTTAATTCGTTTTGTGCTTTTTTTTAAGTCTTATGTAAATTACTTGAACTTGACATCTTAAAAAATTTATATACGAATTATCGTATTATAGCCAGTTCACAACAGTCTTATTTAAATATACAACCACCAAATTAATATTAGTTTTGTTTATTACCATTGTAATTAGAAAGTACTAAGTTCTATTGAAGAAATGATTACAACGCGAATGTCGTGCTGTGGATGTATTAAGTATAAAAATAAACCAAGAAATATTTCAAATACCGGAGTTCGATGTTCGATGTTACATCAGATACACCAATTTAGCGGAAACTCAATTAACAGGATAATGGATGAACGAATCCCGATGGAATTCTTAATCGGCATCACACGATCAGAATTAGTTTCCAGTCCATCGACAGCACAAACACTTGCTGAACATGTTTTCACGAATGTTATTCGAAAGTCGACTTCCTCAAATTATGTCTATACGTTATATGACAAATTTGTTTACAAGTTTATTATAAAACATATTTCTTTAATTCTAGATCTTTTATGATTTAGTTCACTTCAATTGATAAAATAATTTTCTAAAAATTTGTAACTCACACCACTTTCATAATCACTAACACATATTTATTATATAAATGTTTCTTACTATAAGTTACAAATCAAAGAAATATGTTATGTAACAAAATTGGAAAAAATATATTTTTGCTTAATTATTTACTATGCATACTTATTCCCTATTATACAGTAGCTGGCAAAAGTTTAACACCAAAGAGTCAACGAAAATAAATAAATAAATTTATTAGAAATAACACGAGAAATAAAATTTGTATTCTATGCTAATGAATAAAATAGTGTTCTGTCATAATAACAATAAAAGTAAATATATAGACAATATTTGCAAACCATAAAACTATGTTTTAAATTGTCCTCTTGTCTTAAACTTTTGTCCTCTACTATAAGTGACAAATTATTACGTATACGTGTTTCTCACCACACGTGACAAATTAAATAAATATTTAATCAAGCTGAAAATTGTTACATAACGATATTCCGTTACATGTAGTGCGAAGCGAAGCTTCAGAATGTATCGACGAATTAGAGCTGATTAAACGAATAATCTGCTTGGTTGACGAGGTCGCGATAAAGGGAAGAAAAGTGGATATCCGTGTTATACAACCGCAGGGTAGAGCGGCGGAATGAAATCTAAAATTTCAGCGAGAAAAAAGAATGTAATAAAACGTCGCTTTCGCCCTATCTGCTCGTCGGTAGTAAGATCTGAGCTCTGACAATGATGGATACCGAGGAGGTCGATTCAGGAGTCGTTCACGAATCTGTCTTTCCGTCTTTCTGATATATTCCGTTACGCGAGGTGAACAATTTTTAATCCGTTCACAGCCAAGTGTACACGTCTCGTCGATAAACGATGTATTATTTATAACATTGCACGTGGCATATATTCAATGATTTTTGTATTTCGTACAAGATAGCTTATTAATTTATATCTCTTTAATTTGTTTTTATTTTAACATTGCGTTAACTGCAATGCTATTAGCGAAAATAAAAGATAACGTACGTACATGTAAATTATACGCTTGATTAATTTTAATATAGATACTACCACTTTGTTGAAAAGTTCGATTTGTTTCAAGAATTTATTAAACGAATTTCGATAAATTTGTACGAATAAAATTTTATGACAATTTCGAACATTATTTAAGCAATTACAAATCTTTATCCTTAAGTATAAAACTATAAATCTTTCATCGCTTTATGAATTGTTTAAAAACTGATTTAAAGTATTTAAGGAATGATGCAAAAACTTTGGTTAATAAAGTTTAATTTTAATATTTTTTTTTTGCAAAGATATCATTTTTATTCGTGCACAAAAAGTTGTTTAAATATTGATATTACCGGAAAAGATATGTATGGTTATTCGTTAGATAGTGTTCGAAATGCACATTTAAATTTTAATAAAAATAAAACAAATATTTAGATGAACTTTCGCGCTACACTATTTCCAGCGAATCGTTGCGAATACTTGTTTAGCAAACCAAATTTTATCCGATCTCACGGGCGAGCGAACTTTTACATAGCGCCACGAGCGTAAACGAGAGCTACTGAAGAGTTCGATCGGGGCATAAAGAGATTGAAAAATTCCCGGATAAAAGCGAAAACTGAATTAACATTGGTTAAACGTAGCCTCGTCGCGATCATAATTTCAAATTACTTTAAAACGCTTCTACAACGTTCCTGTAATTCCATTGCACGATATAATTCAACTAATGTAATTAAATAATTAAACTGAAGATTTTACCCTATTTCTTAGTCGCTGAAATTGTTTAAATTTTCGCATTGTCTTTTTCAGCACGGAAATTCATTTTCAATGCTATTAAGCTTCTTTTTATTTGCATAACTCCTTTTAAGCGTATCTGCGTTATTCTTTTATTCCTAGAATTTTGAAAAAAAAAAAAATAAATTTTTCCCAATGTTCAAATTTTCTCCCTTGAAGAGACCATTAACTCTTCTTTAAAGAAACATTATCAAAATAGTAAACCTAAAATAGTAAACATAAATAGTAAAATTTATTTGTTTTATTAACTCATCGAGGGATGCAAATAGATTTTAAAGTTAAAGGGTAGCGAATATTTTCAAATGATATTCGGAGCATCATTAATATATGGATGAATTTTATGTTTTTAACAGATCTTCGAAATAATAAGTAAGGTATACGTACTTATTACCTTTTACCCGCAGGTTAGTTCTCACCCTTCCAGATGGAGAATTGTCCATAAAAGATATCTAACCCCGTTATTGAGTCCATAAAACAATAGATCACACCTTTCCCACCTTAACCTCACCTCATCCAGTCGTAAACTAGCCTAAGACCTTCAATTTACTTTCACCACCCTTCCCATCCCTTCCGGGTTTCTCCTATTTCCCACCAGTTTGCAAGCCCCTTCCAGCTTCCCTTTCTCCTCCCACCAGCAGGAAGAAGATTTTCTTTGCTCTGTGACATTCTATACACCATCACCTTTGAAATAAACAACGGTATACATGTTAACGTAGAAAGTAAAAGCAATACGTTCCTTCAACATGTCCTCCTATTATTAATTTTCTGCGAAAGGCAACGATTTTTCGTGATTACAGCTCATTAATAATTGTATCTGTATAAATATTGTAAAATTGTTTCAAAAACTACTATAATGGATACTTTGCAATTTATTTATATGTTCTTCGTTTTTCGCGACAGATATTGTAAAATTGTTTCAAAAACTACTGTAATAAATAATTTGCAATTTATTTATATGTTCTTCGTTTTTCGCGACAGATATTGTAAAATTGTTTCAAAAACTATTATAATAGATACATTGAAATTTATTTATATGTTCTTCGTTTTTTGCGACAGATATTGTAAAATTGTTTCAAAAACTACTATAATGGAACACTTTACAATTTATTTATATGTTCTCCGTTTTTCGTGAACTGTTCTTAATTATCTTTTACTTACAATAAAGTCAGTTACCTACTAACGATAGTTCGATACTGTACAACTGTTTTAAAAGCTATTGTAATGCTCTGCTTTGCTTATATGCATTATTCATTTATATGATATACGTATGCCACAACCATTTGGAAAACAATCTATTTTATTCTTAAATAAGAAGCTTTGTATTGTTTTTCCAAGGTTTTTCCACAGATAATTTGACCGTTTCAAAATTTTGTATGATTTTTGGGTTAAGAATCGAGTGAAGAGCAGCCGACTTTCGAGTTGCATCCTAACAAGAAGTAAACTGACAGCAAGAAAGATTAAAATAGGACTGGCCTTATTTCCTAGTTCTGTATATCTCCGGTGTGTGTAAAACCTTTAACCTTTGAACCGTGCTACCTCGAAATATACGGTGCACACGGTATGTCCATTGTTATCTACCATCTTTATGGAGCAATATTTTATCCCAAAATTCCGGTGAGTAACGCTTAGCAAACATTCTTCAAGAATTAATAATAAGCAAATAACCTTGTCTTCATTTTCTTCATATGCATGGCACAGTTTTTAGTATTATTTTTATAAAAGAATGTGGAGATCCTTTTTTGAATTACATTAAAGCTAAGGAATAATTTTATGTCTGTGATTTTTGAAACGAACGGAAGTTTCTTTGCAATTTGATAAATTAGTTAACTGGGCTAATTAACTTCGATAATAATTTAAACATTGATTTTTAATTCTAATACCATCTTACTCTCAATACTTGAACAGCAAGCTGAATGATTTAAGTAACAATTATATCAGTAAGAAATTAATAAATGTAACAAAATAATATGATAATTGTAAATTATATATTATATTTTATTACATATTTATTATATATTATTAAATATTAATTATATATTTATCATATATTATTATATATTAATTAAGTTCATGAGTATTTGAATTTGCTTACATTGAAGCAAACTATTTAACGTTAAAGCAAATTATTTAACAACCGACCAAAATATACACGTTCGACCAAGTAATTAGCAGGATTACGGAAGTTAATAGTTGGTTCAGCATGACTGTAATAGAAATGTGCACGTCAAACGAAAAATTAACCGATATTACGTATGCGTATCCTGGACAGATGCAATTTAGTGACTATCGGCGTGTGTATCTAATTTATAGAGCGGCAAAGCTCACAAAATGGATGATCCGATGCAAGTTAACCCTTGCGATAGTCGACAAAGTGAATTCACGGCTCAATTATGCGATCGATCGATCCGAAAGCTGATAACCACGGTTTAGTAACGAACGGGATAAATCATTTGTCAGTGAAACTGCAGAAAACGCACATCTGGGCGAACACGAATCCCACTTCAGAGATCTGATCATATATCCCGGAAATAGGGCGCACAAAGTTTCAAAGTTCTTCCGTGGAAGGAAAGAAACAGGAGAACGTTCGATAGTAACGCGTATCAATGGCGCACACTTGAATATTAGGTTGTAACACGTGAAAATTGCTGCGAAAATACGGTCAGTGCCATTTTTCGAGTTTCATGAAAGAGCAACTTTTAAATTTAATTATCTGCTAAAATCCTCTATCATCAAAGCTAAAATGTAAAATATAATGAACGGAACCACTTCACTGATGAAAGTCAAAAACAGAAAGATGTTAAATATTAAGACATTAAACTATGAATAAAAATATTTGCCATCGCTTATTTCTAAAACCTTTGCTCACAAAAATGTGAAAACAAGATGTTTGAATTAAATTTGATTAAATGTAGTAAATTTAGTAAATTTTTTAATAAATTTATATATTTATAAATTTCTTAGATTTATATGTTTATAAATTTTTTAGATTTATATTTTTATAAATTTCTTAGATTTATATATTTATAAATTTCTTAAATTTACATTTTTATAAAATTTGGGTAACATTAGACTTTGATTTTTTAATTTTGAGGACGCGCAATAGATATTAGAATTTTTTAAATTTCTATTTCAAGCTATATCTATAATCAGTAAAAATGTACAAATTTCACGCTTCAAAAAAGGAACACCAGTAATCACGATAGACTAATTTCGTTCTTGTTTCTCTAATTTTTCGTTTCTTTCAACGTTTTTCATTTCTTATCACATGTCACCCCGTTAATTATTTATAAGCAAACGATTTTTCATATTTTTATTTCGCATCGAGCATGGAACAGGATCCTGACAAATGATCGTTCTGCGCAAAGTGGAAACGGAAAACGAAAAAAACAAAAAAGGTGTGAAACATTTCACCTCCAACCGCTTTTGTTCGTGATGCTTCAATGAGACGTGACACGTCCAGCATGTCGGCAGTTTAAACGCTGCATTTGTCGCAATCGAGTCAGTTTTTCAAACATCAAAAACATGATATCCGCTTATTTTCGTCTTCGAAGCATCAAAGAACGTTTAAATCCATGTTTTAATCCATGAAATTGTTATAAAATTAAAGAACGAGTAATTGAAGCTGCATAGCAGAGTTCGAATTATCCTATTAAAACCACAACAGAAGGAATGGAATTACATTCGAACCAAATTCATTAAACTCGTTACCACGAGCTTTAACTTTAGCTCGACACAACTCGTGATTTTGCATAACAAATGTTATTTCATGCTTAATTTAACTGGCCTGACCATCGCGCAGTTCCAATTAAAAAATGAAATTCAATCGTTTCTACCTTTTGTACAATGATAAATGTAATACTACCTTTCTGGCAACAGAATCGTACTTTAATCGAGATATCTCTGTGTCTACTGAATTTTCAACGATATCGTTATTCTCACAAAAAGAACTCAAAAGGGATAATCCGATTGGAAATAATACTTCGATTATTGAATTGCTTTTGTTTGATTTATGACGAAAATTATATGAATCAGTAAAAGAAAGACGAGAATGAATAGAACAATGAATAATGAACAAATTATATAATATATAATACTTGTAAATGTTTTAATTTATCGAAATTATTGAACTTTCATGTTTTTCTTATCAAAGTTGTTACGTAAAATCTTTTACATTTCTTTTCTCTTACAAATTGTACGTGTCTTCAAAGATCGTACCGTTTCATACTCTCAATTCATGTTTATGGAAGGATTTTTAATTTCTTCCGTCTTTCTCGTTGAGAAAAAAACGGATAAAAGACAAGAATTACCAGCTTTTGCTCTTCAAGAACTAATATTTAAGCTCTCGTTCTCTGACGTACAAATGATGAAGCGACTACGTGTCATCTGGAAACAGTCTACTTAAAAATACGATAATCAGACTATGTGCTTTTATGCAAATTCTGAGGATCGAGATCGGTTTAGTCCACTAATTATAACGCGTGCTTTACTTGGAATACGTTCCATATTTTTCCATATTACGTGTATTTTGTACACCTTCGCGCATTTAAATTGCTCGTAAATGCATAAAAATCCACGATCCGACGATAATTCATCGTTTCGTCATTTGGATTCAGAAGCTACCAAGGTTTTTGAAGTGTAAAATAAACATAGAAGCAGGGGTTCGCAAGCTGTCCTCTCTTCTCCTTGAATCGGTTGCTTGTTTGACTGGAACGAGAAGAAAAAGGAATATTAGATCTGTAGCGAGCAAGAGTATCTCCACTTTTCGCTTTTGAATGGAAATTGATTGCCATGTCGATCACAATTTCGTCCGCAGAATTTCCATAACTGTAATATATAACTCTTCTACTACTCTAATTTACAACTTTTCTACTACTCTAATTTATAACTCTTCTATTACTATGATTTATAACTCTTCTATTATTCTGATTTATAGCTCTTCTATTACTCTAATCTATAACTCTTCTATTATTCTAATTTATAACTCTTCTATTACTCTAATCTATGACTCTTCTATTATTCTAATTTATAACTCTTCTATTACTCTAATCTATAACTCTTCTATTATTCTAATTTATAACTCTTCTATTACTCTAATTTATAACTCTTCTATTATTCTAATTTATAACTCTTCTATTACTCTAATTTATAACAAGGTACGAAAATTTGCAAATTAACGAGAGAGTGCGAAACTTTTAAATCGAGCATCTAAACTTCGCTATAGCGAAAAAAATACTTATCACTAAAAAAATGAAAGCCAACTAACGTTTTCCTAATCGCGAGTCTTCAGTTCCACGTTGACAGTCCCTCATCCAAAAATGACTGTAATTTTTTTCCCGGAGTTACAGTGATATTTTTAATTATTTAACAATTTTCCGGAATACCGCGTGAATGCACGCAGAAAGGGATCAACGGGAACTTCAAATCGACCCCAAATCGATGGTATTCGATCCTCGTCGACCGGGAATCGCTTTCTAACTTCGTGAACGGTCTCTGGTTTCAGGTCACAGTGCACCACAAAGGCGGTGTTCGCGATGAACAACGACGAAGGGCAAGCGAATGATTCGCTGGAGGGCCTGAAGGGGTTCGAGTTCTACAACCTAACGAATCCTGAGGACGGGATCGACTGTGGCTATTCCGCCCACGGCATCCTCTCGACCAGCTGGTTCCTTGGCATCGTTTGCTTCCTCTACAGCGCCGTCTTCATGGTCGCATTAACCGGAAACGGGTTGGTCTGTTACGTGGTGCACAGCTGCCCCCGGATGAAGACCGTCACGAACTTCTTCATCGTGAATCTGGCGTTCGGCGACATCCTGATGGCTCTGTTCTGCGTGCCTACGAGCTCCATTAGCACGCTGATACTGCAATACTGGCCGTTTGGACCGGAACTCTGCCCCACCGTTATTTATCTGCAGGTGCGTTTGAAGCGCGATTCGTCTTATTGGAAATGGGGTTTCAATATTGCTAAATGAAATAAACTCTTATTTAAAATACTTTAATATTCCTAAATAAAATACACTCTTATTTAAAATACTTTAATATTTATTATACTACAACACGAGAAAGGTGCTATTCTAACCAAACCTTGCGAGCTTTGTCATGAGGCTAGCAAACACAGTGGTCGAAATTTCTACAACCCCGTCCGGGTACTTCAACCCCTTTGATCTATTTCTTAACGTTTTCCTACTTTCTAAATTGCCAGATGTGGTTTGGGTTCTTGGAAGAAACCTTTTAGAAAGTACGTTAAGAGAAAGCTGATTTTTGGTTCATTTTTGTTTCGTAACATTTCTGTATTCAATTTCCAACACGTCTGTTCTCGTTCTCTGCTAAATAATGTAGTCGAACGAATTGAACAAATTGGTAATTAGCAGACTGTGGATTTTTGTGCAAACTCAAATCTTTACGAGGGATATGCAAAAAAAAAAATGGAATTTAGACAAGGATTCGTTTCACCTTCTAAAGTTCATAGCTTGCAGTCAACTTTTGACGTTCAATCGCTATATCTCGCATTTTGTGGATTTTCGTGAAACTTGCCTTCGAATAAATGCATAAAAATGGTTGGAACACTAAACTCTCTAAAAACGGTTACAACCTTCGAATAAATGCATAAAAATGGTTGGAACACTAAACTCTCTAAAAACGGTTACAATACTGCATAGTAATAAAGAGTTCAATAGTTAAAAAAGTAGTATTTATGAAAACTATAACTATTAAGACAACTCTGTATAAATCTGTTCTTATATAAAAAACCGCACCTTATTTCAACAGGAATTTTTATAATATTTTTATAATTTTACGGAACGTTTCTAACTAGCACACGGAACACCAGTTAAGAACCACTACTATAAATGCCTAAAAATCCACGGTCTAACGATCTCTTTATAAATGTTTCGTTGAAATTGTTCGTTGCACTCGCTGCTACTTCATTATCCATCAGATCGACCGTGCTCTACCTCTACACCAAACCTTCGGATCGCTTTACCGATCATTCCATGCGGGAAATCGGAATCGATCAGCAACGAGTCGTTCGCTGAAATTTAATCGAATCAGGCAAGATCAGTTATTCAGTCGTCGAAGGTGGAATAGGACGGAAATGCAGTTTCAGTTACAATCAACAATAAGGGTAATTAGGTACTCGCCACTCGGAGACGCAGCATCCGGTCGGTGTCGATGGTGGGGACAATGTATTGGTCGAAAATCTGAGGCAATAACCGGTATTTTATATGTCAATTTAGCTGTGAGAACGATGCGTTGCTCTCGAAAGATTTCCCGACCTTATTGAATCACCTTGTGCAACAAAAAGGTTGGCTCTTGATGATGTTGCAATCGGGTTGATGTTGTTCAGGTGTCAAAATTTGAACGACA
This sequence comes from Tetrapedia diversipes, assembly GCA_033822845.1. NCBI lineage: Eukaryota > Metazoa > Arthropoda > Insecta > Hymenoptera > Apidae > Tetrapedia > Tetrapedia diversipes. The sequence goes on along the minus strand of JAOPTO010001400.1, from coordinate 520,915 downwards.
GGGTTGAGTTGTTTAGTTTAATGTTTAAATGTTTTTATGTAAACACTTTTGTGTCTCTATTAGTTCATATACGAAAGACTTTGCTCTATTGGAAGAATAATAATAACTTTCAAAACGGCAGACGCTTTTGGAGTAATTTCAGCGATCGAATACAAAAAGTAATTGTGTATAAGTATTTCAATTATACACGTGAAATTTACATGCAAATAAGTACATGTATATCAATATAAACGAGTGAAAGTCATATACATTGTGCAACAAATGATACAAAAGTATTTATGACTGGGTCAAAACGGACCAGGAGTTCATTTTACATTGGATTTGGTAAAAGATGCAACTTCATCTGTTGTGCGTTGCTCTCGATAAACTTTTCGACCTTATTGAATAGTCTTGTGTAGTTAAAGATTTGCTCTTGATGATGTTGATGATGTTGGGAGTTGTTCAGGTGTGAAAATTTGAACGACAGGGTTGAGTTGTTTAGTTTAATGTGTAGGCTTGTATTCTCCCTTCGCTGGTCTTCGTGCTTGTCTTTCAGTGCTAGTGATTGCCCGGTATTTGTACGAAAAGTGACGGCTAGCCTAACGAATCACCGTTGTTTAAAGGTATCGTAGGACGGGAGGGCTGGTCAGCGCTTGGGCAAGGTATATGATCGTGATTGTGTACATATATACACCTGTACCCTAATTTAGAACGTAACAACCGATGAAAAACAAGCAAGCACGAATCAGCCCCGGCCTGGCCGTTTAATATCGATCTCTCGTTTATCAAATAGCGAGGGTCTCTTTAGACAGGTCGAATCACTCGATCGTTAAGGATTTTAATGAATTTTTCTGCCCGAAGCTTTGCTTTCGAGCAGAGAAACCTGGAGATCGTTCAGTTTTTCTTTTTTGGAGCAGTGGGTTCTTTTCGAGCTCGTTTCCCTGCTTTTCTTCTTTTTCCACTTTTTCCAGCGTTTCTGTCTGGATCACTTTTTATCCTCTTTTCTCTATATTCTTTCCCATTCTGTCCTCTCTTCTCTTCTTCTTTATATCCCTATTATTTCTGTTTATTCCATTTTATCATGTTTCATGCTTTCTTTCTCAACCTCATTTCTCGTTTTTTCTTAACGTAACATAAGTTTATTTAAATTAACACGGAGTTGGTGCTTACTGTCGTTTGAATCGCTGTTCACTCGTCGACGGATGGTAAGGTTGGTAAGGCACGTTTTCAAGTCAAGTTTTGGTTGAAACGCAATTACACGAGAACTTGAAGCTGTCTTCTTAAGTTACTATGTATTTTAGTGTCGTGCTATGAAATTAGAAGGGATCACGGAAGAAGGGGGAAAGACAAAGTTCGTTATAGGCGGTGAATAACGTTATAACTAGACTAATCCACGTTCATTTTTTTCAAAACTGTGTCATATATACTATCTTACTAACAGTGGATAAAAAAAGGATCAGCAAGACGATGTATATATTTCAATTCTTTAAAAAGATGGACTTAGTTTAATCTGTTCAATAAAAATTAAATAAAGAGGTAGAAATTGAAGAAAGTTAATTAGATCATTGAATCTTAGAATTGTGAGAAATTGTCAAATAATCGTCGCTTAAAATAATGGATTTCGTAATACTTAAAATAGGAAAAGTTCAAATAATATATCTTTAAACAAAATGGAAACGTACAGTAAAGAATAAAGTCATTTATTGTGATTAATAAGACATGGAATGACCAATTAAGAAAAAATTCAGCCGAATAACGAAGAATGAGGTAAAAAATATGGTACTATTAAAATATACGGTATTGGAGAAAATTTCACTCGAGAATATTGATGAACCAGAGGTAAGAAATTCTCATGGAAACAATCGCCTGTTGCTCTTACCACTTGTTTGCATACCTCACAGTTCATTGGTGCGTGACTTCTATGCTTAAATATTCTGCGAGACCTGATATCGTACCGTAAGCATAAACCGGGATGCGAGAAAACGTATGTACAATAACTGCAGAAGAAATGAAACGTGTGCAATGAAAAATGCTTGGAAAATCCTTATAAAAAAAAGAACGATAACGAAAAAAGTGCAATGTATGAAATTGAATGAAAGATAAAATTTAATGATAGACAAAATTGTTGAAAACTTTGGTTATATTTTAGTAATATAAATGTTTATCATAAATATATAACATAACAATCGTCAGGCATCTCGTGTATTATAGTAATGCAGAATTAGTATAGTAATGCAGAAAATAAAAGCGATAAATAAATATATGAAAAACTACACGAATGAAACGACAGTGTGAAGCGTACTCAACTTTTGATTTAGGATTGAACTGAACAAAATGAAGCTTCGTTCGCCCCCTGAAAAAATCAGCTTAAAAACTGGCTAAACCGAAAACCATTTGTCATCATCGTTGCATTCTAACAAAAATAACGTTGATTTTCAGGCTGTGTCGGTATTGGTGAGCGCGTACACGCTCGTCGCCATCAGCATAGATCGCTACATAGCGATCATGTGGCCCTTGAAACCGAGATTGAGCAAACGTCAAGCTCAATTGTTGATCCTCGCCGTTTGGATACTTGCTATGGTGATATCGCTTCCGATCGCGGTCGTCTCGAGGCTGTCCCAACCATCGGAGCACTATAAAAAATGCGATCAGTACATTTGCGAGGAATTTTGGCCATCGATGGAGAACAAGTAATTATGCGTATTTCTAACAATACATTTTTCTGTGAAATTTTATGGTGAAACCTTTTCAATTCCTTGCACCGTGATACTAATTTTAAATTCAAACATTTGAAATTAAGCTAAAATTTAACTGGACTAACTTTATAATTTAATTTAACTAACTTCATAACTAGATTTTACACGGATCGAAAGATCTGTAAGAAAAGTTCTGATCTATCCAAATTCGTGATAAGTAACTTTGACAATTTCACGTTGCAAATAAGTTAAAGACTGTAGAAGAACCTTATAATTGAAGCAATAAATTAGAATCTTCAATTACTCTAATATAAATTAAGGGATAAAGATTGCAATGCAAGCGCAATATATTTCTGCCTGCTTAACGAAAACTTTTACATCTAATTGCGTTAAAACAAAACGAACGCGATCAAGATCACGAAAATATATCGGAAGAGGTATCTCTAAAATTTAACACGTTCATCTCTTTAAATCAATCCATTGCTCAAACTTCGATCCATTTGTTCTCCTTTAGCCGGAATGAGTTTAACCGGAAGTTCCATCGTGGAAGAAGCTCGGAGCGAGCGTGGCTCTTTTAATTCCTCCTTAAAGCCTCCTTCGAGGGCCATTAACGTCGAACAGGCTGAATTTATGGAAGCACGATCGCCCCCTTTAACAATATTGCGACTCGCCTTTGTACCCGTACGCGTGTGTCTGTATGTTACAGATATTACTACTCGATCGCGTTACTGTTGCTCCAGTACGTGATACCGATAACGGTGCTGGTGTTCACGTACACCAGCATCGCGGTCATGGTTTGGGGCAAGAGACCGCCGGGGGAAGCTGAAAACGTTAGAGACCAGAGAATGGCGCGATCAAAGAGAAAGGTAAGCACTAGAAAAACGCTGCGACGGGAAATTTGCTGTGGGAAACGACACAGGAGGTTGTTAGTGCGACGCCGGTGATCGATTTTCATTTATACATTCGATTGGATCTGGCGCAAAAAACAGGATCGATGGGAGAACAGGCAGATGGCTTAATCCGTACACCTTTCCTGGGCGATTCGATGTATTTCACTTTCTTTTCGTTTCGGTGCGGGTAAATTTCTGGAAGCTCGAGAACAAGTATCAATTTATTTATTTTTTGTTTTTATTAAACCCTTTGCCACAATAAAAGAAAGAAAAAAGCAGCGTTTTGGTGTTGGTAAACTTCTGAGAGCTCGAGAAGAAGTATCAATTTATTTGTTTATTTATTTATTTTTTATTAAACCCTTTGCCACAATAGAAGAAAGAAAAAAGCAGCGTTTTGGTGCGGGTAAATTTCTAAGAACTCGAGAAGAAGTACCAATTTATTTGTTTATTTATTTATTTTTTATTAAACCCTTTGCCACAATAAAAGAAAGAAAAAAACAGCGTTTCGGTGCGGGTAAATTTCTGGAAGCTCGAGAACAAGTATCAATTTATTTATTTTTTGTTTTTATTAAACCCTTTGCCACAATAAAAGAAAGAAAAAAGCACAATTTCTAGCTCGAGAAGAAATCGATTTATTTATTTTTTTTTTAAAAAAGCAGTAGAAGAAAAAAAAGCAGAGCACATGAGTAAAATGAGCACGCAAAAAAAAATGTTATGGGTTCCGAATTTGCTCACCGCTGTAAGCAGATTTCTGTAAGAAACGACGGATATTAGGTGAAAAAGAAATATTTAACCGAAAGAGAGATCGATCACAGTGAGAAAGGGTTAATTGAAGGATTAAGTCATAGATTCCTTCAAATCCGAATAAGACCTTGTCGTTTAATTGTATTTTTTATATTGTAATTCATCTTATCACCTTCTATGCTTTTTAATCGATCGATATTTCGATTGAATAAGAAGCACGGTGAACGAGTGTTATTGTTACATCTGTAAATGTTACGAAATAATATAAAATTCAAAATTACAAGGGAATATTAAAATTCTGAATAATAAATATATTTGATTATTATTTTATTACTTGTAGAAGTCTATCTAAAATACATCAGTATTTATATTTGTTATAGAAAATGCTTTTCTCCGTTCCTCGTTTCGTAAAGATCAGTATATCCGTGTATCGTAAAACCGTAAGAAACGTTTTCAACGAAAATGTATGAAAAGTTTAACGTCGCGTTCGAAAAATTCTTCGCCAGCACATCTTACAACGCGTAACAACGGAAAAACGTACAATAGTAATAATTTTACGAGAACAACTGTAGAAAACTGGAACTCGGCGTAAAAATTTATGCGCGCCAACTTTTGAAGAAATCGTTTTATTCCCTCCGTTCGTTTACGCGGACGAAGCAAAAATTCGACGACTTTTCATATCCTTTTTAAAATCCATACAACAAATCAGACTAAACTTCCACGCTGAGAGTTATTCAAATTCGTATACGCGAGTCTACCCCTCGCATAACTTCGAGCAAAAGTTCGTCCGCGTTCGTAACTTTTTTACGGTACACTCATTTGATCATTGCAATACGTTGTGCAGCGTTTGTAACCAACAACGGGCGCGATTGCTTTTTATCCCCGAGAACGAAATCCCGTTATCTTTGTTGCGACAATAAAATCGCGCTCGCGGAAAGACACGGATAACGAATGGCACGGAACACTTAAAATAATTGCGATAAGAAGTGATGCTGAGAAATGCTACTGCAAATAAGAACGCGATATTAATATACCAGGTTCCACGGCTGCTGCGGGCAGTTTGTTTTCTGGAAAAAATGTGAAATTAATGTCGAAAAAATTAATTGATAACCTTAGCAACTGAAATCGAAACTTGCTATTTATTCAACACTTAGGTGATATTTGAAATCATGCCCAATACTGAAAATAACGCAGTGTTAGAATGTTATTCAACTGATTCAATATGAAATCAATCAATCTTCAGGCTGTCTTGTTTGTTCCTCGATCGGTTATCGATGAACTGCTAATTTGTGTGCTTTCACTGGAAACTTTAATATGTGAAAACGTATAAAATATAACACACAGAAATATATTATACACATTGTAAAATATCCAAAGCATAAGAGTAATTATCTACTTAGGTTTCGTTTCTTTAACCCTTTGCGCTCGAGAGGTGATCGTTAGTCACCAAATGATAGTTTCTTAAATTTTCAAACATTAGTCAGTTTATTTATTAGTCAACCTCAAAGGTTAAATAGTCGTATATGTAAATTTTAGTATATTACTTAATTAAACTAAATGAAATTTAACACAAGCGAATCTTAGTAAATATTTTGCAATTTGAAAATCTTTGAAGTCGGTAACAGTCATCTCTCGAGCGCAAAGGGTTAATTATATCCGTAAAAGACACGAATCAGTATAAAAATTTGTAGTCCACTTGTTAAATGCTTAACGTCTGTCTTTTGAAAGTTTCCGTCCGAGAAAAACCGTTTTTTCTTTAAGAAATATAATTGCGATAACCTTTGTATCGTTCAGCTACGTTACACGAAGCACTAGATCGCGTATCACTCGCGTAACGATTAATTACAGCAAGCAATTTGCCTTTTGGGACGCGTATCGAAATATCGATAAAGCATTCATTCTTTGTGGATATCGTGTAATACGTCAAAGGGACGGCAAATAAAAGTTCGACAAAGTGATGGGAACATAACGAGATTCGCCTGAATTTTCCACGTTTTTGCTCCTCCTGGGGCGCAGAGGCGATTTCATCGGATTTTACATACTCCGGTTTAATCAAGTAACGAAACAAAGGCTAATGTAATTTTCGAGGACGAGAGACACCGCTCGCTTTAACACGCGCGTACAATTTGCCCTCCTAATGACGAGTTGATTTTAATCAATGCTAATCGAGCGGAACTAATAACAACGGAAATCGCGGCGAACCCATTCCCCGTGAAACGATCGCGTCGAATAAATTATAACAAACAGAGAAGTGTGGTCACGCTGTGTCCATGATGAATCTACGGTGGTTAACGCTATTCCTACCACGACATTCCTACGTGAGACAGACTACAAATTTTTCTCAGAAAATAAACAATGAAAAAAGAAGTGAATATTGAAAAATGTATTATACGTAAAGTTTAAAGGCGATTCAATTACGTTTTATACATGAAATTCTAATCGAGATTTTAAAAACGGTCATTTGACCGGTTGTGGTAGGAATAGAGTTAAAATTTCAGGAGCGGGTGAAAATTATTATATTTATTATTATTATTATATTTATCTTCAGTTATGGTGGTGATAATTATATCAGGTATATTAACCCTTTGCACTCGAGAGGTGAGTGTTAGTCATCAAATGATAATTTTGCAAATTTTCATACTTCAGTTAGTTTGTTTATTATTCAGTCTCAAAGGTTAGATAGTGATATATGTAAATTTTAGTATATCATCTAACTAAACTAAATGTTTCATATAGGCGAATCTTAGTAAATATTTCGAATTTAAAAATTCTTGAGGTTAGTATTATTAGATGACTAACAATCACCTCTCGAGTGCAAAGGGTTAATACAATACTTATTATAACCACCAAACTCGATTTCTCTTTTTTTTCTTTTAACTATCCCAACCGATTTTTCTTTGCGAATACTATTCAATTTCTAAGTTTCAAATGATTAGTAGAAAATAATAGTTTGGAACTCGAAGAATTGACAGGGTGACTCTGAAAATATTAAAAACAAAATTGAATAAGATAGGTGTTTGAAGTAGATGCACTCAAAAAACGAAAATATTCGAGCAGTATAAAAATTGCAATTTACAGAGAATTTTATCGTAGATAGAATTTTGACGTAATCTTAGTGTCCGTTACATATTTATTTACGATCATATAATTGTAGTATATTATAATATTAAATTATGCTACAACTACTTCACTGATCGTGTTTAACTATTATTTTACTCTACAATAACGAAGTTAAAGCTCGTATGAAGCGAAAGTTTTTACTGCATCTTTTGCGGGAGAAGTACGAAGCAATTCGAATTTCATCCGCCTTAAAAATAAACAGCCCTCACTACAGTCTGTTATCTGCGTTTTCCAGCTGCACAGTGAGTCGTTACAGTGCAGCAATAATTTCGAAGCGATTGATTTTCGTTCTCCTTTTATGCAGATCACACGGCGCTATCAGAGACGCACACGTAACACTTAGGATTGCAAACCGAGAAGAAGGTGGATTAAGTGGAGTGTAGAACAAAAATTCAACGTGCGCAAACAAACTTTCATTAAATATTTTTAATGTCTGAAAAATGTTTTTATATTATATTACATTTTGTGATTGCAATCTTAAGTTATCTGCATTTTACGTCGCTACGTATAAAGTATAAATATTATTTTATAATTTTTCACGTGGAACTTGTTTGATCTGATGAAGGAAACTTGATTTAGCACCTGAAGAGAGCCAACCAAGGTAATGCTTGGGTCAAAGTTTAACTCTACAGGGCACAGTAAGGGCCAAGGAATTTTGAGTAATCCCAAGGGTATTTTAAAAGTCCCAATAGATTGCAAAAGGACCCAAGAGTTCCCAGAAGATTTCAGGAAACCCCTTGAATTTCCAAAGGATTCCCAGAGGTCCCTTGGAGGGAATCTTGAAAGATACCAATGAATCTTCAAAGGTCCCAATGGGTCCCAATAATTCCCAAAACATTCCAAAGCATGATTCAAATATCCTTTTCTGGCGTAATTACCGAATACTCAAGAAGATTATAGTTTCAGTTTCCCCTTCTTGGAAAACACCAAAAGTGACGACAACAAGAATAAAATACTTAGCTCTATTTTAAAACATCTTCACAATACTTAATTACTCTTTAACTATTTACTTAATCATTTTTATCATGGAATATAAAGTAAAGCAATGATACTTTTAACGCACACTTTACACTTTTAAGTAAATCTGCAATCGAATTACGATTAGTCACCAAAGTCGGCTCCTTCCAGTCCCCGACCATAAGGGCTGTCCACGTTCGTCGTGAGATAAACGTTTCCTCTCCTAGAAACCAAGCAGTAATCGGTCGTTAATTATAAATGGAAAAATTGGCGCGATAGAACCTACAGGAAAAAATAGTAACAGAAGAAAAATGTAAAAGGGGAACAGAAATTATCACGAAGAAAAATTATACTAACGTGTTGCTTGGCGTAGCAATGCCCATTGGAACTGTCCCGTTCCCGTTGCACACTCCTACGATGTAGTACATGCTGTGCGAACAGCTGACGCCAATGAAAGCCTGTGGATTTTCAACCGATTCCGCGTAGAATAAGTAAGATCTATGGTGGCTGCACAAATCTGAAACCGATGAATATTCCGCAATAAGAAAACGGGGGACGCGCAGGTGACATCTGTTTCCGATATCGTATCCCAACTTCCTCTCTCGGACGTAAACCACTGAAAGTGTCCGTAATACGGCCGACAGACCATGTCATTTCCTTCCGGTAGTTTCGCTAATACGATTTTTACGAATAGTAAGTTACAAGTAAAATAATTCCGTTGCGAATTCGTACCCGTCGAACCTGTTTAAATAAAAATTGTTCGAATTTCCTAAATCTGAGTGTCTTAAAATTGATGTGTCTTCAACTACAAATACCCTAGATTAGAATTAAAGTTAAAAAAGGATTTAGTACGTAATATTAATAACGCAGTGATGATTATTAGTATCAGGATCGTCTGTATGCTAGTAACACAATAATAAGTAAAGTAATAGCTGTTAGTATTGTTAGGGTTAACTTCGTATCAGTATAATAATAATAAAAAAAATAATAATAATAGAAATGATAATAAAAAAAAAATAATAATAGAAATGATAATAAGAATAATAATAATGATAATAAAAAAAAATAAGAAGAAGAATAATAATGATAATAAAAAAAATAATAAGAATAATAATAATGATAATAAAAAAAAATAAGAAGAAGAATAATAATGATAATAAAAAAAAATAATAAGAAGAATACTAGCATTAGTAAATAGTTAATTCACTATTGAATTGCTACAAGAAACAGTTGTATATACTTATATAGCCGCGATACGAAATTAATGACGTTATAAAATAAAAAAAGAAGAAAGACACAAACCTCTTTGCGATAACAGTGGACCGCTTATATGGCAACCAGGTTGCGGCCTGTGTCCGAAATTCGGGAAAAAGTCTACGTGTCCTATAAACAGAGCGATCCCATAGTAACTCATGTCAGTGTGTATAACGTCCACAAACTCGGCATCAGAAGCCTTTAAACGAGATGTGAGAATGTAGAACAATGGACCGGCTGGATCCAAGCCTGTGAAAGAGATTTCAATTACGTTCAAAGTTCCCGAAACCTGGGAAATTGCTAATTAAGTGAACGAGACCTAAGTTTGTACCGTCGTCAGCGAACCGGTTCCAATTTAACCCGAGGGAAAAATTATCTTTCATTAAGTAGCTATTAGGGCCGAGAATAATAATTATAAGGATTTCTAGTAAAGAGTTCGAACGACTCAAACTTCTTTCAAACATAACTTCATCCAACGGAGTAAAAATGGGATAGAATCTTCGAATTATTATTATTAACTATTATTATTCCGACAAGATATTATGTGAGATTCAAAACTCCATTTATCTTTGACAAAATAATTTAATTGCTTAACACTTTCTAAAGATATCCATTATCACAATTTAAGTATGCAACGGTAATAGGATTTTTAACAGGAATAAAAATAGTATTCAAAGGAAATGTTTTTTCAACTAAAAAGTGAATAGGTCGAAAGGAATAGACGAATCGTAAATGACACCTGTTATCCTGGATACGGGGGTCTTCATGTTACGCCCCGTGAATCCTGCGAGATGGCTGCCCAGCGAATGTCCAATAAGGTGTATCTTTTTTGGATCCACGCCAGCGTCTATCATATCGTTCAAACCATCAGCCAGGGTCTTACCAACCTTGTTGAGTAACGCCGTGGTGATCGGGTAGACCAAATTGGCGATCTCTCGATAATCGACCGCAAGGATGTTCTGCTGCGTGTTTCTTAAATACGCTGCAACAGCAGAAAAGATTTCAATTCCCTTCGATTCAAATTAATCGCTAGACTTGAGGACATTTATGCGTTTATAAACAATTTATAGAAAATGCACATAATTTGCAAAGATATACGAAATATATCAACTATAGTACAAGCTACTTAACACGTTCGTCTCTCAACGTGATTCGGTTCAGTTTCTTGCTAGGTCCAAATCTGGGGTAAAAAAATATAAAAACAGTAAAAATTTTAACTGTTTACTTTTATTTTATGTATTTTATATTTGTATATATTATACTTCAATGCTTGTTCCATTGAATTCCTTTTAAAATTCCAATTTAAAATCCTATTTAACTTTAAAAAAAAAAATTGTCACCCATATTTGTGTGACGTGGCGACGAACATGTTAATTCATTTATCCTAATTGTTTCTGAAGTGACGTTTCTAATTCAAGACAATCAAAATCTAATTTTTTCTGATACTTCGAAGCGTCAGATACAATATAATCTTAGCTTAGCAATAATCTTAGCTAAAGCAGTGCAATAAACGACAGAATGCTAAGGAACTTTTAGCATTACACGCGATACTGAAGTTCAATGGAAACTGGGGTTAAAATTCACGCATTTTCTCGGGATCTCTACGACACGGTCACCAGATCGACAGGTTGAAGGGTAAAAGAGATCTCTGTGTAAGGTCCATTGTTTAAGCTGTGCTTATAAAAGTTGGAGTTTGCATACGAATCCGTAGTCCATTAATCACCTTCTCGTGGTCTCCTACGGATTACTCGTCGTACCATTCTCAGCCCCCAATTACGATTATTTCAACAGTTACTAACTATCGATCGAACCGGAAGAACTACTTTGCTACCCTTCTGCTGTTTCCAATGGCGGAACAGCGGGATGTTCATACGCGGAAGCTGCTTCATTATTATATTTGGAGGCTAGTTTCACGGTGAATCGGGGGATCCTAAACTTTTCGACGCTTACGACCGTGACTTCAATTGAATAATAGTTTCGTCGACGAAACTCTGTTCTCTAGATCGACAAATTTAACTTAAAGTTCGTTTCAATGCTTCGTGACGTTACTTCTTTAATGCTACAGAGCTAATTAGAGATAACATTTTTATTTCTGCAAAGAAACGTTTTGAGCAACATCTGTGAAACGTTGCGTAACCCAGGAGTGATAATTTAAACGAAATTATTCCCAGAATAGCTTAATTAAATGCATAAACTTTAATTTAGTATGGATTAGATGTTAACGTTTAAATGTAACATGAAAGAACATCAAGCAATGGTAATTTACCCTTCGATATAATTTCCACACTCTCGGTTGTGATATTTTCTTCATAGCCATGGATGTAAATAACTGTTGTTTGATTTTTATCGAGTAGAGGCACCAGTAGAGACACATTCCTTATATTTTCGTCGATATGAGAACCGTCCCTTAAACAAACGTTCCCATTAGCGCGAACTTAAAACGTACGGGTTAGAGTAAGTATAAAAAAAAAAGATAATAAGTAAATGTTACGACAAAATATAATGCAAAATGCATTAAAGAAAATAGAAAATTATTGTTACCTGCTGAACAAACGCAGAAAAATGCTTTCAGGCGACGGCAGAATAATTGTGGCATCTACGAACAAAGTTGAGTTAAAAATAGCTTCTGTTGTTTCAAAAATGCTGTGACGAAATAAGAAATAAATTATGATACGAGATAACAGAGTAAATTATAGATTTGAAAATGTGACGGTTCGTGGTACAATGAACTATTGGAAAAAGCATTTAAAAAAAAAATCAATGAAATAATTCCATATTGACGTTTTGGTGTTTACTGAGAAAATCAATATCTTTTTTCATTAATTCCGAATTATAATAACCGTTTACTCTATACACTTTCTCCTTTAACGTTGTTAACTAACAAATAACGATCATGCTATCTTCATTAAATATAACGAAGTAATCCGTAACCACAAAGTCGGAAAGTTTCGGGCTGAGAGTTTCACCGAACGTTTCCCGCCACCGTTGGACACAGATAAAAGTTTATTCAAGAACTTACCCGCCGTCAGAAAGAAGGCTAAACCGAGGAGAACACAAAGACAAAGGTTAGGAGCCATATCTGAAGATCAGTCAGGTCTTCAATGCTTCTGTTCCTCCGCCAACACCTGTTATAAGTTGCGGATCAATTTATACACAACGTTATCAGTGAAAAGGAATCCACTCGTTACTACTTATGCGCATAAGAATGCAATAACATACATCATTCGTTGTCTTGTTTTCATAATATACCAGAATAATGGTTATCTGCATAACTAGAAAACCAACAACATTTCGAGATGGATTACCGAAAATAAGAGACAGCCTCTTTTCATACACAACGTTATCAGTCGAAAGGAATCCACCCGTTACTACTTATGCGCATAAGAATCCAATAACATACATCATTCGTTGTCTTGTTTTAATAATATACCAGAATAGTGGTTATCTGCATAACTAGAAAACCAACAGCATTTCGGGATGGATTACCGAAAATAAAAGACAGCCTCTTGTCATACACAACGTTATTATTTCATTAAAATCAGGACTGAAGCACAGTAGCGAGTAAAAGTTTAAGACCAAAGGGGCAAAGAAAACAAATTAATTAATTAATAATAAATAACACGATAAACAAAATTCGTATTCTATGCTAATCAATAAATAGTGTCCTGCCATAACGGCGTAAATGAACAATATTTGCATACCATAAAACTATATTTTTCATTGTCCTGTCGTCTTAACCCTTTCGCTACTAGGGCCTTAGGAGACAAATCGCCACCACAGCCCAGACGTTTTATTATTTAAATATCATATCGATTGTCATTAATTTTTGTAAGATGTATTTATAACGTTCTAAGTCAAATTAGCAATTTTACACACCAGTCCACATAAGTGACACTGTGTGTCACATATTTCTGTCGCCGGGCTCAGGTAAGAAAATCAGGTCGTCACACATATGTGACGCTAGTAGCGAAAGGGTTAAACTTTTATCCTCTACTGTATTTGCATATCCTCCTGTTAATTTTATAAATCGATACAAACGCGTTGCACTGTGATAATCACAAGTTTAGAGACAGCAGCGCGTATCAAGTGGATGCAAGAATTTTGTCGATTTCCTCGTCGCTGCACCCAAATAATTTGAATTTCGTAAATCAGGCGTAGCTAATAAGCAGAAATTTTGCGATAGAGCTACGAAATGATCGCAATCGCTTTCAATTTCGACGACAAACAAGCGAACGCGTAAGAAAGATGGCGGATCGATGGAAGATAGGCGCTTCGAAGGGGCGAAACTCGCATCCGCTTAATGTTTACTGATAATTGACGTATCCGTCATTTATGGGGCCTCAAAAACAACTTTCCATTGCTTCACAAGCACTTAATCACGGTTACACTGCTTCACAAACACGTTTGCTTTAACACTCGCCTATAATTTTACGACCGTGGTGTACCGCTTTCGCTGATTGCAAGAATAAGAGGCCGCGAGCAGAGAGCACAGATTACGGTAGATACGCGAAGATCATTGTCAGGCGTTTAAGAACCTCGGCAAGCACCACCGACAACCGTGCCATAAATCTTTCAGCAATCCATGTAACAACCATTCCCAAATTCCCTGCACCGTGAAATTTACGAGTGCGTTCCGAGAATTTCATTAATGACAATTGTGTGCGTGCGTTTATGGCACAACCGTGACACGGTGCGTTAGCCGAAATTATTGTCTGATAAAAAAGGATCGCATTATCTCGTTCGCGTAAGGAGGATGACCGACGAATTCCTTTTGCTCCAGGAATCCGCGTTTCTTTCCGAATAATTTTGCATACTGATCTCCTAGGTAGTGTCCAAGATATTTATCGCTGTGTCAGTGCTTTATTAAATTCATGACACTTTTATTACACGACATTTCCCGTATAAAGTTGTACAAAACATTTAGAAATTTTGGATTAGATGATTAAATTGTCCAAACGTTTACTTTTACTTCAATCGAATTAGTATTTGTTATTAACCCTTTGAGTGCGGAATACTCGCGGCCTATGTGGTCCGTACTTTATCGCTAGACTGTCGTCTGTCGTCTGAAAAAAATCGCAATAAGTTATAGTAATTCTTTCGCACTAGATTAACCCTTTGACTGCGGAGCGCTCTTGGACGAATCCATCAATATGGACGGCGAGTTTTTCGCTTGTCAGTCGCTATGACTTGTCCTCTGACTAGTGACCAAAACAGTACCCGGAAATTTGATACCATTCTTAGGGTTTAAAAAATAATAATAGCATATTTAATTGCTAGGTTGCATAGGACAATAAATTCCATGTTGAATTAATCGGTAAAACAGTAATAAAGGTGTTATAGTAACAAAATACAGAGGGCGTATATTTACGCCTTTTGTATATATTGATGGATTTGTGAGGGCGTATATATACGCCTTTCGTATATATTGATGGACTTATGAAGGCGTATATATACGCCTTTAGCAGTCAAAGGGTTAAATGATTCGAGAGCGTTATTTTTTAGTATTAATTCTTTGTTTGTTTACTGCCGTTGCTAAAGAATGCATTTGTATTTATCTCACACACGCATAATGGTATTATTTCTGCGTAGGTGCTCGAAAAAATTGACAAACGCATATATGCGTCCTTAGTCCATGCCGGACACTTATAGAAAACTCATATATGTGTCCTTAGCCCACACCGATAGCTTTCTCCAGACGCATATATGCGTTCACAGAGCTCAAAGGGTTAAATAATAATGTTTAATACAGTTTACTAAAATACGTACTTTTAATTTTATAAGTTTTTTCGTAGGTTGTAGAATTAGAATGACTTTATCTAACGACAAAACAAATGATAACACAATGCCTGAAAATGAATGAAACGTCAGCCAAGTTCTTTTAACTTCTTTTAAGAATGAGGCCATCGTTACACTTTGTTTTATATTTTCCTGATAAATGGTAATTTTCGCAAACATTCTCCAAACGACAACAATGTTTTGCTTACCTACTCGTTCAATATACACATTGACAGTACAGTATTTTTAACGGTAATTATAAATAACTAACTTGCAGCAAAACACTCAAACGTTATCGAAGAATTTCCTACGATATACAAATAGAAGTTTTAGTTTGCCCTGTCCGATATAAATGATGGTACTCGAGGATTTGAAAACCAATTAGGTTGTAAGATAACGTAATGGCCGAGCTAATGTATAAATCGAAAGTTTATCGCTGACCTGACAAAGTGTAAAGCATCGAGCTCGTTTCCATTCATCCTCCCATTTGTAGCTTCCATAGAATTGAATAGAAATAATTCTTAATTTCATCGAACTCGTCCGTCTAGTATTATTTTTTAATGATATTCTTCAGAGCTAGGTAATCGAAAGATAATTAAAATGACCAATTCATAATTTACCATATGAGTTTTGTAAATTCTTACATTTTTAAAAATCAAAACTCGTTCCAACAAAAAATATATAAATCAAGGTTTA